>CM051276.1:6777133-6799633 GCA_027921565.1 Artemia sinica
TGGTTGATCATCTCATCTTGGAGATGTCAAGAAGTCAATAAATATTATTCATTAATACATAAGCTGTGCCTTAATTAAGACATATAAGATTACTAACTAAATAAGGCCTAACTGAAATGAGGCTGATATATTGCTTCATCATTAGCCTATATATATAACAAATAAATATAAAAAAACCTGTATTTATCACCAAGTTCACTTTAAATAGAATTTTGTCTGCTGTTACCCAGAATAATTAAACAAAATTAACCACTAAAAAGGAGGGGCGGTCACGATAGAGAAACTCTTCCCAAAGTAATTAAGAATAATTAAATAATAGTAAATAATTAATAATTGTCGAAAAGTCTCAAGGCTTTTTTGTTTACTCTTGGAAAATTTTAATGTTACCAAATAGCAATAAAGAAAACCTTTTTCACTTCCGAGATTATTTGGACATAAAAGTGTTAAACTGAAAATAGAATAATGTTTTTATTTAACCCTTTTTAGGCTTCTGTAAATGTGTTAAAACAGAAAAGTGGGTTTTGCGCACATGATTAAGAGTATTCATATTTTATACTATTGAGCCCTGCTCACAAAACTTCATGCAAAGACCACGCCTGCCTCTCCTCTAAACAAACAAACACAGTTGTTCAACAAGCACTATTTCATGTTGGTAGTACTAATGGCAAATAAGAATTACAAATTATGTTAATTACAGATATTAGATACAAATAGCAGTCCATTTTGGTGCTAATTTTATATTTAAATCTTCCAGAAACATTGGAATCGAACTTCTTTTACAGGGTTTAAAACAAATAAGAAAATGGTTCAATTTATAATTTTATTAGAAAAGCAAAATAAAATGATTGTTTAGACGTGTAAAGTATCTATTTCAACCCTAGGCTAAATAAGAGTTAAATACCTTTAACTTGATTTTCATGTATCATTAAGCCTAGCCAGCAGGCAAGGTTGGATGGCCAAAACCATTTATCTACTGCCATGTTGGGCTGTAGGGACTCCTGGATGCACTAGAAACGACCATTGGACGTCCTTCTATTTATTTTTGCACCTACAAAAAGCGCGATGTCTTTTTAAACTTCTATTTAACAAGCCCTCATTCTATTTCCTATGATCATTTGTTTGTTGTGAAGTGCTGTGAGAACAAACTTGCTAAAAAATATCGCTCTTTATTTAGTCAACAACATTGTATTTACTATATTATGTCCACTTACTGCTTTTTGCTTACAGGAAACAAGGTTAAATTACCCGATGTGAGCTAATAGTTATAAATATTCATTTTGAGGCATGTCGCCCCCCATTCCGTAATAAAACTCTTTTGGTCCGTATAGAGTTCAAATCCATGTGGAACCTATTTAAATCAGTAATATTCGCTTTTTGCACTCCTTAAAATCAAACCTTTTTCCTGAAAGTTGCCAAATAACAAAACTCCAACAACGATTGTTTTTCCTCTTTCTCATCTTTGACTGTTTGTTTTACTTTTTTATTGATGATTATCAAGGGACTATAACTAAAACAAGCCAATTTCATTGTCATGGGTATATTTTCCTAAGAAGTTGATGTTCAGAGGACAAGAAAAAAAGAGGATGAGTCCGCAAAAGTTATCTTCAAAACTCAGAGAATTTTTACAGCTCAAACACCGTTATTATTTATTTAAGCTAAGGAATAATAAATATTTTGTTATGGACAACTACCCAAGTATATTGATTCAAAAGAAGTTAAGCCGCAACACATCGAATTTTGTAGGAAAAATTGTGAAAGTTTAAATTATTGGTATTTGATTACTTGTTTGATCAAGACAAGTTTTATGCTATCAAAATAAAACGTTCAAAATAAATCGATAGAAATTTTGTTCTTAAAAAAAAAGAAGGAAATTATGGATATTGAAAGTCTTTCAGAAAAAAGATACTAAGATAACAAACGTAATCACAAATAATGGCAGATCAATGGATTTTACTGACTTATATCAGGTAGGATCGATGAAAAATTGAGTTAGTGCGTCCAAAAATTTCCATTGCATAAGAAAACAAAAAATGTACTTGAAAAAATTTCGTAACGAAAAAACTTTTCGTTCCACTTACTCGCATAATATTCAGAGGCAACGATATAGCGTTGCCTATAGTAAAGGTTATACGGCTCCAATGTTTTATTATTTATTTATTTTTTTCCCAGAGGCGCTTCATATGGAAGGGGTCGTCGCATTAACTTTGGAGGGGGCTTATTTGATTGAAAATTGGGAGTTCTAGTGCCCTTTTTAAGAGTTAAAATTGATCTGAAGGCAACTACGCCCCAAGTCCTTTTTTCCCAAATGCATCCGATACAAATTTTGAGGTAGCCGTTTTGTTAAAAATAGTTCAAAGATCATATAGCAAAAACTCTGGTGTCGACACTACCCCCCAGGGTACGAGGACAGGCGTTCTTCGTTATGCCCTGGATGAAAAATGAGGATCTTATAGAAGGGATGCTTGTATAAACTTCAGATAGGGCTCATTTGATTGGAAATTAAAAGTTCTAGTTCACTTTTTAAGAGTCAAAAGAGATCGGAGGGCAACTACCCCCCCCCCCCCCACATACTCTCTTTTCCCCAAATACATCAGATGGAAATTTTGAGATAGATATTTTGTTAAAAATAGTTAAAAGGTCAGATAACAAAACTCCGATGACGACACAAGGCCCTGGGGCAGGCGTTGTAAGTTATGCCCTGGGGCATATAACGTTCTTATGGAAGGAATGCTCGTATAAACTTCAAAGAGGGCTCATTTGATTGAAAATTGAAAGTTCTATTTCCCTTTTTAAGAGTCAAAAGTGATCGAAGGGTGGCTAGTCCCACTTCCGTCCCACGCCCTTTTTCCCCAAATACATTAGATAAAAATTTTGAGGAAGCCTTTTGTTAAAAATAGTTCAAAGGTCATATAACAAAAACTCCGGGGTCGAAATAACCCACCAGAACCCGAGGGCAGGCGTTGTAAGTTATGCCCTGGGAGCGACTATGGTTCTTATTGAAGGGATGCTCGTATAAAATTCAGAGAGGGCTCTTTTGATAGGAAATTAAAAGTTCTAGTTCAGTCTTTCAGAGTCAAAAGAGATAGGAAGGCAAAGAATCCCCCCTTCCCACGCCCTCTTTTCCCCAAATGCATCAGATAAAAATTTTGAGACGGAAATTTTGTTAAAAATAGTTCAAGGATCATATAAGAAAAACACCAAGATCGACACAACCTCCCAGGGCCCGGGGAAAGCGATGTAAGTTATGCTCTGGGGGCAAATATGGTTATTATAGAAGGGATGCTCATATTAACTCCAGAGAGGGCTCATTTGATTGGAAATTAAAAGTTGTAGTTCGATTTTTCAGAGTCAAAAGAGATTGGAGGGCAGCTAGCCCCCTTTCTCACGCCCTTTTTTCCAAATACATCAAATAAAAATTTTGAGATAGCCATTTTGTTAAAAATATTTCAAAGGTCAGATAACAAAACTGCAATGTCAACACAAATAACTAGGGTCCGGGGGCAGACGTTGTAAGTTATGCTTGGGGTATATAAGGCTCTTATGAAAGGGATGCTAGTATAAACTTCACAGAGAGCTCATTTGATTGAGAATTGAAAGTTCTAGTTCATTTTTTAAGAGTCAAAAGTGATCGGAGGGCGGATAGCCCCCCCCCTCGCCCTTTTTTCCCCAAATGCATCAGATAAATTTTTTTAGATAGTATTTTTTAAAAATAGTTCAAGTCTGATAACGAAAACTCCGGTGTCAACCACAGCCCCCAGGACCCGGTGGCAGTCGTTGGAATTTATGTCCTGGGGGCATATATGGTTCTTATGGAAGAGATGCTCGTATAAACTTCAAAGAAGGCTCATTTGATTGAAAATTGAAAGATGTAGTTCAATTTTTCAAAGTCAAAAGTGACCAGAGGGCAACTAGCCCCCTCCCCTACCTTTTTTCCTAAACACATCCAATAAAAATTTTGAGATAGCCATTATGTTAAAAATATTCCAAAGATCATAAAACAACAACTCCGGGATCAACACAACCCCCAGGGTCCGGGGGCAGGCTTTCTACCCTCAGGGTATGCCCTGGGGGAAATATGATTCTTATAGAAGGGATGTTTGTAGAAACTTCAGAGAGGGCTAATTTGGTTGAAAATTAAAAGTTTTAGTTCACTTTTTAAGATTCAAAAGAGATCAGAGGGCAACTAACCCCCCCCCCCCCCTACACGCAATCTTTTCCCCAAATGCATCAAATAAAGAGATAGATATTTTATTAAAAATAGTTCAAAGGTCTGATAACAAAACTGCGATGAGGACACAACTACCCTGGGCCCTGGGGCAGGCGTTGTAAGTTACGCCCTGGGAGCATAAGAAGAAGAAGAAGGATTTATTGAAAAAAAAAAACATATCAACAAAAAAATTATTGCTGCCTCCCCTAAAAAGCAAAGCTTGTCCGTGGGGGAGGTAGAGAAAACAAAATCCTTAAAACAAAGAATACTTGGCCACCGACACCACTAATACCATCACACTAAACAATAAATACAAAATAATATCATATATTATACTTCCTCTGGGAACATCATATCAACAAAACCCCCACAATAAATAAATCAATTAATCAGTCAAAACTCATATTCAGCAAAAAGCAGTTCCTTAATGATTTTTCTAAAAATATTGGGGTCACCAATAGTCTTAATATCACTATTCAAACTATTCCATTTCCGCGTACCTCTATAAAAAACAGAAAAAACATGAACGGGAAGATATACCTCTAGGTACACAGAAGTCCGCGCTACCCCTTGTATCATGAGAATGAACAGTAGACCTAATGGACAATAAATCGAAATAAATCATATAAGGTTCATATGGAAGGGATGAGAGCATATAAGGTTCTTATTGGGAATTGAAAGTTCTATTTCACTTTTTAAGAGTCAAAAGTGATCGAAGGGCAGCTAGCCCCCCCTCCTCCCCCTCCCATGCCCTTTTCCCCCAAACGTATCAGATAAAATTTTAAGGTAGCCATTTTGCTAAAAATAGTTAAAAAATTCATATAACCAAACTCCGGGGTCGACAAAGCCCCCCAGGGCCCGGGGCAGGCGTTATAAGTTATGCCCTGGGGAAAGCATGGTTCATATAGAAGGGATGCTCGTATTAACTTCGGAAAGGGCTCTTTTGATTAGAAATTAAGAGTTATAGTTCATTTTTTCAGAGTCAAAAGAGATCGGAGGGCAACTAACTCCCCTCCCCTCCCCGCGCCCTCTTTTCCCCAAATGTATCAAGTAAAATTTTGAGATAGACATTTAGTTAAAAATAGTTCAAGGATCATATAAGAAAAACGCCAGGATCGACACAACCTACCAGGGCTCGGGATCCAGCGTTGTAAGTTATCCCCTGGGGGAAATAGGGTTCTTATAGAAGGGATGCTCGTACAAACTTCAGAAAGGGCTCATTTGATTGGAAATTTAAAGTTCTAGTTCACTTTTCCAGAGTCAAAAGAGATCGGAGGGCAGCTAGCCCCCCTCCACACGCTCTTTTTCCCAAATATATCAAATAAAAATTTTGAGATAGCCATTTTGTTAAAAATAGTTCAAAGGTCAGATAACAAAACTCCAGTATCGATACAGCCTTCTTGGGTTTGGGGGTAGGCGTTGTAAGTTATGCCCTGGGGTATATATGGTTCTTATGGAAGGGGTGCTCGTATAAACGTCAATGAGGGATAAATTGATTGGAAATTAAAAGTTCTAGTTCATTTTTTAAGAGTCTAAAGTGACCTCAGGGCAACTAGTCCCTCCTCCCTCCACGCATTTTTCTCCAAACCCATCCGATGGCATTTTTGAGATGACCATTTTGTTAAAATAGTTCAAAGGTGATATAACAAAAATCTGGGGTCGAGAAAATCCCCAGGACCCGTTGGTAGGCGCTGTAAGCTATGCCCTGGGGGCAAATACGGTTCTTATATAAGGAATGCATTCACAAAACTCAGAGAGGGCTCATTTGTTTGAAAATTAAAAGTTTTAGTTCACCTTTTTTAGAGTCAAAAGAGATCGGAGGTTAACTAGCCCCTCGCCCCACAACTTTTTCCCCCAAACCCATTCGATGAAAATTTATAAAATGACCATTTTGTTAAAAAAAGTTCAAACATCAGATATTAAAACTCCGGAGTCAACACAACCCCCAAGGGCCCAGGTCAGGCGTTGTAAGTTATACCCTGGAGGCATATATGGTTCTTATAGGTTCTTATAGGATGCTCGTTTTTTCGGAAAAAAGAGCCTCAGATCAGACTCCCTTCTAGTAGACGACCAAATGCGCGCCCCAAGACAATTCTTACGGGTACGTTTACTGCAGCCCACTACAATGTACGTGGTCTCCGATCCAAGTTAGATCACCTACAGCACATAATGAATGAGTTATCCCCTTCTGTCATGTGTGTATCCGAGATCAACCTGAATTCTAGCGTCATTGATAGTGAGATCAGTATTCCTGGATACACTCTGCTCAGGCTGGATCGCAAAAACCCGAGAAGCTCGACTTTTGGTGGAGGTGGTGTTGCTATGTACCTTAAAAATAACATCCCTTTTTTGGCACTGTCTATTCCTAGCGATAAGGAGGTCTTTTGGGTTAAAGGAAACCTATCAAATAAATCATTTGTTATTGGTACAGTCTATAACTCACCAAAGATGAAAATCACCGAACATCTGGAAGATAGCTTGGAAGATAGCTTGGAATTTTGCTTCAGCAAAAGTTCCCTAAATCAGGTATAATAATCTAAGGAGACTTCAACATTCATCATGGCCCTGGCTGAAAAGTCGTACAGCTGATGCGGAGGGCGTAGCTCTGCTAGACCTTAGTCTTTCTTACGGCCTAGAACAACTTGTGGAATTCTACACTTATATCGGCCCTCATGGATCATCCAGGCTTGATTTCTTCTTAACTGATCATTCGGATTTCTTTAGTGTTGAAACCTATGCTTTTGCCAGCGACCATGTGGCAGTTATACCTCGTGGAAATCTCAAAATACCTCCACCTGTAAAGTACGAGCGGATCATCAGGCAGTATCACCACACAGACTGGGATGGTCTGCGAAACTTCTTATCGGCAAATCCGTGGAGTAAATTTTTAAAACAAGCCCTACATAAAGCAGCGGCACTTTACGAAAAAGCGATCACAGAGGCTATTGAGCAATTCTTCCCCTCAAAAACAGTAAAAGTCTCACCTCGAGATAAGCCATTGTTCAATGCTGGTTGTAGAAAGGCAATCAGGGCCAGAAGGAAGGGTCACAATAAATGGCGTTCAACTGAATCCGACAAGGACCGGGCTGCTTTTATTAGCACTCGAAACGAGTATGTTAAAGCTGTACGTCAAGCTAGACCCAATTACAAGCACAAGTTTGTAAATAAACTGAAAAGAGCCCCTGCAAAGCGGTGGTGGAGGGTCGTCAAAGAATTCCTACCGTCATCTAAATCAACATTAATTCCCTCGCTTCATGTTGAAGGGACGATGATCCAGTCAGGCCAGAAAAAGGCAGATGTTCTTGCACAAGCCTTTTCAAAGGTCTCCCAACTTGATGATTACGGAGTCTTCCCTCTTCGCTTTCCGCCACGAACAGATGCAAAAATCACCGGCATTAACATAACTACTAGGAAGGTGCTCAGAACGCTAAGCCAGCTGGATGTCACCAAAGCATCAGGACCTGACAAGATTCCCAATCTCATCCTTAAATGATGTGCCCCTGAACTTGCTGGTCCTCTTGCCTCTCTCCATAGAAAATGCTTTGCAGCGGGATTATTCCTGAAATCCTGGAAAACTGCTCATGTGTTCCCTGTTCCAAAGGCAGAGTCTGACCTTACTAATGCAGGATCATATTGTCCAATAAGTCTGCTGTCCTGCGTAGGTAAAGTTTAGGAAAGCGTCATTAATAAGACCCTTTACCAATACCTCGAGTCACATCTGTTGTCGGCAGACACGCAATACGGTTTTCGCAGAAAACGGTCTACGTTAGACTGTTTGATTGCACAGTATCAACAGTGGGTTGAGCTCTTTTCTCAGGGACACGATATTCGCCTTCTCTCCTTTGACATTGCAAAAGCCTTTGATCGTGTATGGCATAAAGGACTTCTTTGTAAACTGAAAGCCTATGGAATTCATTGTCAATTATTTGACGTGCTTGCTGAATTTCTTCGTCAACGGTCGTTGCAAGTTGTCCTCGATGGCTTCATATCAAAAGAACACCCAGTTTTATCAGGAGTACCACAAGGAAGTATTCTTGGGCCAGCTCTTTTCTTGGTGTTCATAAACGACTTAGGGAACAACCTTGTGAAAAAACCTCACCACTTTGCGGATGACACAACAACAAAAACATAAATCGCAAAAGACGAAGATCCCATGTAAAAACCACAAGGAGCTTCAGGCTGACCTGGTGAAAATTGAGGCATGGGCAGATGCATGGCTTGTAAGTTTTAATGCATCGAAAAGGAAATAGCTCCTAATTGCTAAGGCGCGTAATATGAGGGCTCATCCTGATTTCGTTTTCAAAGGAGAGGTAATAATGCGAGTTGATATACTGCGCCCACTTGGAGTCAATTTTCGTCGGATCTCTCATTTACTGAGCATCTCAGTAAAATTAGATCCTCTTGCAACAATAAATTAGGTGTTATCCTAAGATGCAAAAGTCTTCTTCCTGATGATTCTATTCTGCCACTTTCCAATTCGTGCATCAGACTTGTCATGGAATATGCATGTCCTCTTTTCGCTGGTGCACTAAAAAGCCACATCGCTCCGCAACATATTCAAAATAGAGCATTGCGTGCAGCAACCTCTGGCAACCCGAAAGCTAAAACCCCACAGCTGATCCAGGAACATTTCGATTTGGCGTCCATGTTGGTTTTCTATAAGTACTTGTATAGCCCTCAATCGGAGGAGCTATCAAAGCTCGTTCCCGATAAGGCAAATCCCTTGCGATCAACTCGCCGAAGTACAGCTCGTCAGAACAACCTTGAGCGGGGTACTCTTCGCCAAGAATATCTGAAAAGAAGTTTCGCCCGGCGATCGGTTGCCACATGGAATAGATTGCCGGCAGAAGTAATCCCGAAAAATCCTTCCCTTGACGCCTTCAAGAGAAGGTATAACAAGTACCTCAGTGTTAGAAAATGAGGTAACTACCAGGACTAACGGCAAATCATCATTTGTGATGGAGCTGTGAAGCCTGTAATAAAAAAAAAACTTCAGAGAGGGCTTATTTTATTGAAAACTGAAAGCTCTAGCTCACTTTTAAAGAGTCCAAAGAGAACGAAGGGTAATTAGCTCCCCCCCCATGCCCTTTTTTCCCCAAACCAATCCGATAAAAATTTTGAGACAGCCATTTTGTTAAAAATAGTTCAAACATCAGATAATAAAAACTCCGAGGTTGACACAAACCCCCAGAGCCCGATGGCAAGTGTTTTAAGTTATGCCCCGGGGCATAATAGATTTTCATGTAAGGAGAGGCCGTATAAACTTCAGAAGTGGCTCATTTTATTTGAAATTGAAAGTTCCAGTTACCTTTTTATGAGTCATAAGGTATCGGAGGGCATCTACCCCCCCACCCCCTATACACACTTTTTTCAAATATATCCGATAAAAATTTTGAGATTGCTAGTTTTTTTAAGTAGTCCAACGATCAGATAACAAAAACTTGGGGTCAACATAACCCCTCACCCCCAGAACCTGGGGAAGGGCTGTAGCTCGTTCTGCGGGGCATATAAGGTTTTTATGGAAGAGGTGGTCGTATAAATTGGGAAGAGAAATCAAATGACAGACCCCCTAGAATTAAATCCGACCCCCCTAATATCCTCGCATTTGCAGCGCAAATGGGAGGATAGCTCTGTATAGCCAATTGGTTGTGAGTGGTTATCTCTTATGTAAAGTCATTTTAGTTTTTATAATTAATTTTTTTCTGTTACTAAGTTTTAGACAATAGAAAACTAAAGGTCATAAAGACAATAAGGTTTTGGTGTTTTATTGTTTTTTTAGTTGTGCATTAAGATTAGGGAAAAAAGGGCCAACGCGGGAAAGTTATGCACAGCCAAACCCATCCACCCTTTAGAATTAACCCCCCTCCCCTCGTGCTTTTCCCCCCATATTTATCCTATCAAAATTTGAAATATCCTTTTTGTTCAAAATAGTCCAAAATTCAAAATTACTATAACTTAGGGGTTGAGAAATCCTCCATAGACCCCGGGGCAAGGAGTGTAACTTATGTAAGTTGCCTATTATTTGAAAATAAGGTTTTTATGGAAGGGGTGATCGTATTAATCTTAGAGGGGACTCATTTGATCAGAAATTGAAACTTCTAGTTCTTCTTTAGGAGTCAAAAGTGATCAATGGGCAACAAGTCCATGCCCCGCTTTTTGAAAGGGTATCCCATCAAAATTTTGAGAGTACCATTTTGTTCAAAAAAGTTCAAGGACCAAATAACTATGCTTCCGGGGTTGAACCCGCGCCCTCAACCCCGGAGAAATGGCTCTGAGTTACGGAACTTGATTATTGTTACTTTGACACTTTATTTACTTTAATACCTGGATTTAGTGATTTACTTGGCTACTTCGATTTACAGTGCAAGGGCTGTACGTTATGCAAGTTGCTTATTGTTACTTCGATACCTTGTTTACTTTGATGCTATCTTTATTTTGTTATTTTTTCTTTGATAGTGGTTTTGATAAACATTTGATGTTGAAAAAAAGCTTGATTTTGAAATAAGGAATTTTTAAAAACTTGAAACTTTCTGCAATCAAAAACGAACAAAAATTAATTAAAAAAAAGTTTCCGAAAAAGAAGTTTTTCAAAGAAAAGTAAAGGCCATTTTAAACTCAAGATCAGCAGATACACATACCTGTTAAAATTCAAACTCAAAATGACCAGAAACTACTATTAAAGAATAAATGAAACCCAAAACGAACAGAGATTATATATACAATCATTGCAAAAAACATACAAGTAATAATATAAATAAATAAATAAATCTTAAAGCGAGTAATGCCTAAATTGAATATGCAATCAAGCTTAAGACGAAGAAAAATATTTTGCTATTGAAGTATAAATCAAACCCAAAAACGAACAAAAATTAAATAAACAATCAATGCAAAGAAACATACAATAAATACTAATATAAATGCATAAATAAATCTTAAAACGAGTGAAACTTAAATTGAATATGCAAATCAAGCTTGAAACGAACAAAAATCACTGCAAAGGGTTTTGAATTGATGAATGTAAAAAAATGTTAATTTTTGAATTGATGACATTTCAGCAATTAATATCATTATACATCAGATATTTAGTTTAATTTATTAGTTCTTTCTAAGATTGTTCAAAAAGAATATAGTTTCGCCACAAACAAGAGTTTAGATACTTCCCCTTTCCTTAATTGTAAAAACCTAGTGCCTACTGCGTCATTGGCGCTTCACTGAAAATGAATTATTTTACAAATATTTTCTTATCCAGTTCTTACAAGATTGAAAATGAAAATAAAATTACAGTGAAATAAGATCTTGAAGTGATGGATCATTCAACAGTCAATGTCATTATATATCAAATATCCAATTTGATTTTGTTTATACTTTCCAAGACTGTTCAAGGCACGTATAGTTTTCAGTAAAGCGCCAATGACGCAGTAGATTTTAGACTTGTACAGTGAGAGACGGAGGCAATACCCAAAATCTTATTTGCCGTGATTTTTGTTCGTTTCAAGCTTGATTCGCATATTCAATTTAAGTTTCTTTCCCCCTTCATTACTGATCAAATAAACCACTAGTTTTTTTTTTTTTTTTTTTTTTTTTTTTTTTTTTTTTTTTTTTTTTTACTGGTGATACCCATGCTGGTGTCCGTTTGGCTCTGCCGTTCCCTCCCCTTTTTATATAATCTCTTTTAAACCTTTTTAACATTATTTTTATCTCAATTTTTTTTTTTTTTTTTTTTTTTTTTCAGTTTTGTTTTAATTTGCACCTTTTTAACCTTCTTACATTTGACACTTTTTGTTAGACTAATGAATGGCTTTGCCTTTCTGATATTGTTGTTTTTGGCATTGTTTAGCCAGTTTTTTAGTTGTTGTGCTATTTATGTCTTTTTTTATTATATGACCCCGAAATGCAAATTCGGCCCTTCTGGGCTTGTGATAGCCATTTTCTGAAATAAATATCTTATCATTACCTAAAAAAAAAGTTTCACTTGTTTTAAGATTTATTTATGCATTTATAATCTTTGTTTGCATTGATTGTTTATTTAATTTCTGTTCGCTTTGAGTTTCATTTATACTTCAATAGCAAAATATTTTTCTTCGTTTTAAGCTTAATTTGCACATTCAATTTAAGCACTACTCGCTTTAAATAAAAGTTTATATTTATTTATAAAATTAAAAAAAAGTTTATATTATATTTATAAAGATAAGCTTATATTAATACAGTTGTACTACTGATGACGGTCACTGCATGTGTGACCGAATATCTGATATTTTTTGTGAATTTCTATCACTGTTTGTGAAACACTGTCTATAAAAAGGATTTTATCCCTATTTGAACTTTTATTTATTGTCATGGAAAGGCAGTGTGGTCTCCAAAATTATATACGTCATTACTTGCTTTAAGATTAATTTATTCATTTGTATTATTACTTTTTATTTTATTTTGCTATGATTGTTTATTTAATTTCGGTTCGTTTTGGGTTTCATTTATTCTTTAATAGTAATTTCTGGTCATTTTGAGTTTGAATTTTAATAGGTATTTGTATCTGCTGATTTTGAGTTTACAATGGCCTTTACTTTTCTTTGAAAAACTTCTTTTTCGGAAAGTTTTTTTTTAATTAATTCTCAAAAAAGAACCAGTCAGAATATAAAAAAGCGTAGTTTTTTTTTATTTTCCTCTCCGGAAATTGAATTTACTTTTATGCTATATTTGTCACTCTGTGTTAGTAAACCCGAAGCAATAGTTAACTTGGTTTTCAAAAATCAGGACTATTCCTATGTCAAGAACTAAAACATTCATTTAGTTGGCTCACGAATATCTTCTCACAAATAAACCAACAGAACTAAAGCTAAGTATATGAGACGGAAGTATAGGACAGTTATCACTTTTTTTCTCCCTTTTATGGACTGCAGAATCACTTATGCCTAACGGCAGGAAAATTGTCGCGGAAAAACCATATTTTTTTTTTTCTATCGACGTTGACAGCATGGATATTAATAGAAATTGTGCAAGAGGGGTCATAACTCAACTCTGGTTTCCAAGAAAGCACATAAACGGCTTTGAAAAGAGCTTTGAAAAGGACAGGCAAAAACGCCTTGAAAAAATTGGAGGAGACCAAGAATAAGACTATAAATACATCTTGTATTTATAGTTTTGGGGGCTATGGCCCCCAAACTATAAATATAGTTACTATAGTTATTAATATAGTCCTTTCTATCCTCTGTCGAAATGTTCACCATGTAGTTAGTAGCCTACTGAATGAACTTCACACGGTTGAAGCTAGAGTATCTCTGTTTTGGGGGCTATGGCCCCTAAACTATAAATTAAGTTATTATAGTTATTAATATAGCCCTTTCTATCATCTGTCAAAATGTTCACCATGTAGTTAGTAGCCTACTGAATGAACTTCACATGGTTGAAGCTACAGTATCTCTGTTTTGGGGGCTATGGCCCCCACACTATAAATAGAGTTATTATAGTTATTAATATAGTCCTGTCTATCCTCTGTCGAAATGTTCACCATGTAGTTAATAGCCTACTGAATGAACTTCACACGGTTGAAGCTACAGTATCTCTGTTTTGGGGGCTATGGCCCCCAAACTATAAATATAGTTATTATAGTTATTAATATAGTCCTTTCTATCCTCTGTCGAAATGTTCACCATGTAGTTAGTAGCCTACTGAATGAACTTCACACGGTTGAAGCTACAGTATCTCTGTTTTGGGGGCTATGGTCAGCTTTCTTTTGTGGGATTTAACCGTTATTCTACTTTGAATCTGAAGGTATTATCTAGACCCTATTATGCCCCTTTCTAAGCAAGAACCTCCTAGAAATTCTTTCACTCTCTAGAACCAAACTAAGTTGCTCTTTGATTATTGAAATCATGTCTTTGTACCAGAATTAATTTTTTCTAAACAAGTTTTTTCAATTGAAAGTAATGAGCAACATTAAAATTTAAAACAAATAGAAAGTATTCTGCATATAAAGGGGTGCCCCCCTTACTACCTTGCTCTTTACGCTAAAGCTGTTATTACTTTTAAAAAAGCTTCCTGTTGTTCTATTTAAACGACCCTTGTGTTTGTGGAGTCGTTCTTAAAGGATTGGGACAAAATTCAAACTTTAGCGTACAAAGTGAGATGCTGAGGAGGGGAAAATCCCCTTCATACAGGTAATAATTTTTGTTTATTTTAAGTTTTAATGTTGCTTCTTACTTTCATTTGAAAAACGTGTTTTTTTTTTAATTTCTGATCGCTTTTAAGTTATGCCAGGAAATCTGGTCCCACCCCACGGAGAAATCTCCCTACCAGGGCCGTATCCAGGATTTTTGTTCAGGGAGAGTTTTACTAATTTTTGACTTTTTTTGGGGGGGGTTTACTAATTTTTGACTCAGTTTTCGACTAATTTTACTGATTTTTACCTAGGTTTTACTAATTTTCGACTTATTTTCGAGTCGGTCAAATATTTCGGGGGGGGGGGGGTTCAAACCGGGTAATACTTTTAGAGGATATTTCTTCCTTTTTTTTGAAAAGCAGGGAAATTTTCTCAGGCTCGTAGCCTTTAATCAGTAAGACTAAACTTGTATATTTGAAATCAGCATAAAAACCCGTTTCTTTTGATATATCTATTGGTATCCAAATTCCGTTTTTAGAGTTTCGGTTACTATTGAGCCGGTTCGCTCCTTACTTACAGTTCGTTACAATGAATTGTTTGATGAATTGTCTAAGATGGCTTTTTAGCGTTTTGCTTAATCTTTTTTTTTTCAAAATTACCGAAATACATGCGGGCATAAGCCTCTGTGATAAGACGATCATGCCTTCAATGCATGTAATTTGAAAAAAAGGTCTTTTCATGTTTTGTGAATTGACATCTTTGCCCGAGATTGAATATATTTAGATAGCTTTACAACTTTCAGTTTTTTCTTTTTTTTTTCGCTACATAAAAAAAAACACATAAGAAATTGACTTTGTGTGTTGGTTGGATTGATACAAAGCTCATTAAGTTCAATATTATCCATCAGAATCTACGAGCCTGAGAAAATTTACCAGATCTTCGGAAATAGAGGAGAAAACCCTTCCAAAATGCACACAAATCTTGATAAAAATCTCACCATTAGATTCAGTATATCAGAGAACCCTACTACAGATGGTTTAAAGTTTTATCTACAAAAATGTGGGATTTTATGCTTTTCCTGAAGAAAGACCATGGATAAGTTGTAATTTCTAGGTTTTTGCTGTTTTTTTCCTCAGGTTTGATCGTATCTAACCAACGGTACTAGAAGATCGAAAGAGGGTTCATTCTTACGGAAGTCATAAGTTCTCGTGCCATTTTTAAGTAACGCAAATTATTGTGGTGTTGTCTGTCATTTTGTGGCACCAAACTACGACTTTGCCTCTGGACACACTGTTAATGTAATGCTGGTGCAAGGAACAGGAGGGAGTGGATGAGACATTGGTTTAGACATAGGGAGTGATGAAAATATCAAATAACAGCATTTTTGGTGGTGTAACTGTATATAACTGTGTGAAAGAGATGGTAGATGACTTTTAGTTGGATTAAAGTAGAAGGTAGTGGTGAATAGGGTGGTCAACTATAATCAGAAATATAACTGCTTTTATGCTTTCTTGTTTTTTTCAGGGCAGCTTCCTTGCATTATATGGGTATGCTGAAGATTTTCACTTTTTGGCCACAGGAGGTATATTTGTACCCAGTTTGCCCAGTGGCGATCAAATAAACTTGGACTACTGCACTGATGGTCATGTTGACAATGGTTCAGTACTTCTCGAGGTAATAAGTTCTTTGAACGTTTCAAAAGCCTGATTTTACCTTATCTGCCACGCATGTTTGACACTTTATTATTTTGAGATTTTGTGAGATTACTTGCTTTAGGACCATGTCTACAATTGGCTCCCCATCCTTCCTCTAATTTTGCCGTCATTCCTTCTATTCTCGCAAAGAGATCTTGTTCGAAGTTTTTTTTTGTTGCTGTCCAAATGGAATCGCAAATGTCGAAGTCAAACAATGTTTTCAGTAAATAGGTGGTGCAGAATAATAATACAAATAATAGGTGGTGCTGTTAGTAATATCGACAATAAAATAACAGTCGATTAAATGTATTATGCATCTATCCTGTCAATCCATCAATCAGTCAATTTATTAAACATATACCAGTAAGAAATGCACCTACCAGGAGAGGGTACCTTGAATACGGTGGAATCAACCAAAGCCTATAGTAAAATAACAGGCAAACAGAAAATCTAAAAAAAAAACAGAAGAACAAAATAGAAGGAAGAACTGAAAGCTGATAATCATGTTGGCTGTCTGGACCATGTAGTGGCAATTAAAAAAAACAAAACAAATTGCTCAATTCAAGTGTTCTTCTGTTCATTTTTGAACACTGGGGTACCGAGGCCTTGGTGTACGCTATAGTTTTGAGAATATTCGCAATTATTGGGTCAAAATGAAAAAGTGAGGGAGAAATTCGTAATTCTGCCTAAATGCATTCTGGTTGTCAGCCTTTGTATGAGTGCTCTTGGACATCTTAGAAAACAAGGTAGAGGTGTGCAAATAGCTTTATTATAGACTTAAATTGAAGAATAGACGAATAGAGGATATACATATAGATTATGATACAGAATATAGATAATGATATAGAGGAAATTATGGCTGATATCGTAAGAATATTGATATTTTTATATATATTGATATGTTTTTCTGTATATTCCATATAGTGATATCTTTCTAAGAATAGTAACACCATTAAGATTCTCTTCGCATATGGACACACCTTTTTAAATTACTGTAAAAATATACAGATCTCACCTTTAGTCCAATCCTTTTTTAGTTCCATTTGATCGCGCAAATAATATTATATTCTCAAAATGATTATTCACCCTAGTTGTGGCTATGGTTTCAGGTATAGCACTTCTTATCAATATGCTCTAATTTTTGTTTTTGTCTGTGGCACATGAATAAGAATTTTACAATCTATACAGGTCTCTTAACCTGTTAGAATCATATATTGTAAGTTTCCAGCCCCGCACTATTTAGTAGACTTTTAAAGTCAGAGATCTGACATAAAGTCAGAACATAGTGACTTAACTTGACTTACTTGACTTAAGGCTCCTGCTGGTGGTCCAGCGTAGAGAGAGATGAGACTCTTTGTCTCCATTCCGAACGGTCCTGCGCAAGCGTGACTGCTTCTTGGAGATCAGTACCGATCATGGCCCGTTAATGGTAAAATTTGGAATCCTTTTTGGGTTTTGAAGCCCAGTTTAGACTAACAATTTTCTGTTTTTAAATTATTTTACAGGGAAAAAAATTTGCAGTATATTGCAAGCAACTATAAACCAAAAATCAGAATTTTGTTCTTAAACTTTCGTACTTTAAAAAAAAAATTCCATTTGAATACTTAGTTTCCTGTAAATCCAACTCAGACAACCACAGATATTCCATCATTAGAACCTCAGAAGAAACAGCGGTTTGATGACAATTGTGTAAACAATTTTTGAAGGGGTTGAACATATTTGGTCGAACCCCAAGATTGGAGATACTTAACTAAGCTCTATTAATTTTACCCCCTCAATAAAAAAGATGTTAAAAGTTGGGTTATGTATTCCAACAAAATCCTTAGAGTTGTCACTGGTTAATATAGTACTAAATCTGTATTCTATTTTCAATTATTCGATTGGAATTAGGGTTGCCACTCGAAGGAAATTATAGAATATTTTGCAGTATATTTCAACTAATTATAAACTATAAATCAAAATTCCTAACAGGAATTTTTGTACCTTAGAAAAAATGTCTATTTGACTATTTAGTTTCCTGAAAATCCTATTAAAAAAAACCATGGAAATTTGCTCATTTGAAGAAACTGTAAAATTCTGAATAAGTTCAAATAATTTTTGAAGGGTCGAATCTATTATGGTGAACCCCATGGTTTAGTGACACTCCATTTCTATCTATAAATTGGATTTGACACATTTTATAATTTAGCATTACTGCAGTACTACACACTTTATAATTTAGTATTACTATTACGGTGAAAGGCTGAAATCTGGTAATTGCCGATAATCACTGGTGAATGTCCGAACTTCCTTTTTCTCTGCTTGGATTCAGTCAGTCTTGTGAAAAGTTTGATGGTAATAGTTAAGGTTAAATTAGGTTATAAATCTCAAAAACGGGTTAAAAATCTAACCTGTCCCCACAGGGCCGTATCCAGGATTTTTGTTCAGGGGGGGGTTTACTAATTTTTGACTTTTTTTTTGGGGGGGGGGGTACTAATTTTTGACTCAGTTTTCGACTAATTTTACTGATTTTTACCTAGGTTTTACTAATTTTCGACTTATTTTCGAGTCGGTCAAAATTTCGGGGGGGGGGGTTCAACCGGGTAACCCCCCCCTGGATACGGCCTTGTGTCCCCATCCTACCTTGCATAAAAATGAAAAAGCAGACTATATCCATGGAGAAAAAAAAGGAATTTCGGACATTTACCGGGAAATGTCAAAATTCTCCGGTCTTTCGCGGTAACATTACCACAAAATCCATTGAGAAGCGACCGGTAAAAATAGTATTGAATCTGACAAATTCTATTTACAGTTAGAGGAATGCAGAGACAGAATCTCATGTAAAAATGTAGTATTTTTGTTGGGGTATTTTAATTCCCAGACCAGTAGTGATCAGTGTTGTGCAATAATTTGATTTACCAATATATTGGTATCTTTACTATCGATATTTCGGATCAGGTTTTTGCTCAGATTAACTTTTGCTTTTAACAGGGTTGAGTAACAAAATTCATAATTGATGAGTATGTTGCATTTTTTTAAATCTTTGAATAATATAAAACATAGCAATAAAAGGAAACTTCAATTACATAAATGGATATCACAAAAACCCAGATTTGAAACTGCTCAGGACAAAGAGAACTACACTACTGGGTATTTTTGACTATTAAAAAAAGCAAAAAGTTTTCCTGAGGGTTGGTTTCAATTTAATAGGGGGATCCCCCCCCTTATTAAACACCAAGAAACTTTAGATAAACAAATTTGGAATAGCAATAAACCCAAAAAGGTTGGAATAAACCCAAAAATTAACCTGACAACTAAAAATGTCACAGAAATAATAATGGAAATAGGTTTTTAGTACTAAGATTTCTCCATAGGCTATAAACTGCGAACAGTTTTATTCTGTAATTATATACTAAAAATAAGTAAATAATTTGAATAAGTAAACATAACAATAAGTCGTCCTTCTTTTAATATATACAACTTTGAATGGTTCCAGAACCACATGCCTACACTTTTCCAACCCTT
Source organism: Artemia sinica (assembly GCA_027921565.1). NCBI lineage: Eukaryota > Metazoa > Arthropoda > Branchiopoda > Anostraca > Artemiidae > Artemia > Artemia sinica. The sequence continues at coordinate 6,796,635 of CM051276.1, forward strand.
AAGTTGCAAGGGGTTGGGGTATGGATTTAGTAATCTACTAGCAATGTAGCTGCAAACCACGAAACTGGAGGATCCCTTTTGAACCAAAATGCTTTGAACCATTCCCCTTTGAACCAAAATGCTTGGCAAGTTTAAAAATATGTGCATCATATTCACAAAAATAGTGAATTTTCAGAAAAATAATCATAAAGAAGGGACAAATCCATGATTGAAAAAAACAGGAATTTATCGCTTGACATCTTGACCTGTTCTAACTTACTTAGGGGGCTAACTTCTAACTTTTAACTTACTTAGGGGGCTTGGAGAGGAAGTATACGGAAGGAGTTCTTGTAAAACTCAAGTATATGGTTTTGGACCATAATTATTACAATGATACCTTTTTATACTTCTGAGCTTTTCCACTTAAGATTTAGCATTAAAAATATATTTTTTGTGCTATATTGCCCTTACAGAAGGTAGAGTCGTTAAAAAGCACGTAGATACAAGCAATAGCTTTCAAATGAGCCATTAACACCACTATAAAAAGTTCTGGTAGCCCACACGCCTCAGCTTTTCCCTTGAGAAATGGCACTGAAAGTGCCCTTTTTAGTACTATTTTGCACTTGCAGAAGATAAAATTTATATTAGGAACGTATATATGTGCAATATGAGCTATTAAACATCTGTCTACGATGTTCTGGTGGCCCGCTAGCCCCACCCCTTGAGAAATGGCACAAATATTGCCATTGTTAGTGCCATACGGCATTTGCAGATGGTGAAATTTATAAAAAACACGTAAATATGAGAAACAGCCTTTTAATGAGCCATTAAACATCTCTCCATGAGGTTCTGTTAAACCAATAGCACTGGAAAAAGAAAACAAAAAACAAAAAGAGAGACAGATTAGTGCTACCAATGCAAGAAATGATTTTCCTTGTTGTTGAAGGTGGGGGACCATGATTTCCTGTGAAAGGTTTTCAATCATGCTGATACACATGGTTTACTTTTCATTTTGATCTGATGGCATTTTCGAGGGGTTTCAGGCTTTTTTTCAAAATCACAATTAATTTTTGTTCGCCATAAACTTTAACTTTTAAGATAAACCGGAAATAATCAAAGTATAAACACATACTGAACAAGTACTGACAAAACCTATCCTCTCCACACAAAAAAAGTGACCCTTTGTCCGCGTCTCCGGAGACGATTCCATACCTATGCGAACCTGGCGAGTAAATCACAAGTTCCGCAGGTGATTATGCTTGTTCCGTAAAAGCTGTATTAAATTTAATTTATTGGCTCGGAGCGATTAAGTAGTACAACATTTACCCTCTAGAGGTGCTGAGGTACTCGGGGTCACTTTTGGAGAGTTTTGTCAGTACTTGGTCAGTATGTGTTTATACTTTGGGAAATAATAATTATCACTCTTGAATCAGAGTCAGATTACAATTTTTCTCACTAGGCAGTTTTATTTCAAAACGTGTTATGTGACTTTCATCTACTATGGGCTCTGGTTCGCTCTTTACTAGGTTGTAGCTACTACTGCAACCATGAAAACTTCCAGCTTGCATAAAAGTAAAGCAATTTGGATTTCAGGGTTGCTGTTGACAATTCTTCGGTTTCGCAATAGTTTGTATCTAAGGGTTTGCAAAGTCACGTCAGCTTGAAATATGACTATCTAAAGAAAATAAAAGTATATGGTTGACTTCCTGCACAAACGGCTTTCGATAAACCAACTTTGGGAGAAATTAAAAGCCATTTGCAGAATATTTACCTTCTGGTTCATAGTTCTGTTCTTTTATGCTCATGCCTTAGTCGCAGGTTTTTTATCAATATCGAAAATACTTCAATAAAAACTGAAGCGGAAATGTGATTTCCGATAATAGCACCTTGGGAAGAAATTGAGAACTATCAGCAGTCAATTTACTTACTGATTTTGTTTCTGTTCTCTTGTATTCCAGGTTTAGCCTCAGATTTGTAATCAACTTAAGAAATAATTCCGAAAAGCCCTAGCGAAATTGGTACTAATTTGTTAAAAACTACACTAAGTATTCAGCGTAGTGTTTAACCGGGCTTAGTGCATAATTATTTGAAAAAAACTACGTTTTCTAAAGAGTTAAAGAGGCTGAGTTACAAGGTCGAACCTTAAAACGTACAGGGATTAGGAGGCACAGTTGGGGGGCTGCCGCCCCCCAAACCCCCCGCTTTCGCAGCCTTTAAATAAAAAAAAAGTTCTTTAAACTGAAAGTAAGGAGCGACATTAAATCTTAATACGAACAGAAATTATTCCGTATATGAAAGGGGCTGTGCCCTCCTGAACGCCTCGCTCTTTACGCTAAAGTTTGACTTTCTCACAACTCTTTTTTTTAAACAATAAAAACTTTAGCGTAAAGAGCGAGGCGTTGAGGAGGGCACAGCCCCTTTTATATACGGAATAATTTCTGTTCGTTTTAAGATTTAATGTCGCTCCTTACTTTCAGTTTAAAAAACTTTTTTTTTTATTTTAAGGCTAGGAAAGCGGGGGGTTTGGGGGCGGCAGCCCCCCAACTGTGCCTCCTAATCCCTGTACGTTTTAAGGTTCGACCTTGTAACTCAGTCTCTTTAACTCTTTAGAAAACGTAGTTTTTTTCACATAATTTCTGCACGTTTTTGTACAGTTTATTACTTATTATTGCTTGACTAACTGTTAGCTGATCGTGTCAGGAGTTAAAGTTGGGGGGCTGCCGCCCCCCAAACCCCCCGCTCTTGAACATTCTTGTTTTAAGAATTTAATTCCTGAATACTCAAATCACGTCGTACAGGGTGCCTCCTAATCCCTGTACGTTTTAAGGTTCGAACTTGTGACTCAGCCTCTTTAACAGCCCCCCAACTGTGCCTCCTAATCCCTGTACGTTTTAAGGGTCGACCTTGTATCTCAGCCTCTTTAACTCTTTAGAAAACGTAATTTCTTTTCAAGTAATTTAAAAAAGAAACTGAGTTTCTTTTTTAAAGTTTAAATTCAGTATATAAAAAATTTGCTCTGA
>CM051276.1:6802133-6842790 GCA_027921565.1 Artemia sinica
TATAATCACTCAATGGATCCTACCAATTTTGATGCAAATATCTGGGATCTTCCTACTGCTTACCTTCACAGTATATGCAATTCTACCTGAATTGCATACACTGCATGGAAAGACAATTATGTGCCATGTTGGGTCAATGTGGGTCTATTTTACATGTGCTGGAATTATGAATTTAACTCCAATTGGATACAATCATGACTTAATTGACACATGTTTTGCTATTGGTGAGTAAAGACAGTTCTTACTCTTCTAGTTCTCTCTTCTCTCTTACTCTTCTACTCTTACTCTACTCTACTCTAGTTCTCTCTTACTCTTCTAGTTATTATAGTCTTTGGTGTCTCCAGTCCTGCTGGACTTTTTTTTTCTCACCGCCACTTTCTCTTAAAGCTGGGTATCAGTTCCTTTAAAATTTCTTCTGATTTCTTCAGGACTTCTTTGTTGATGAACGGGTGGAAATCGACAGCTATACAGACGGAGATGGAGTTCATCATATGAAATAAACTCCAGGTTGTTGTATATGTTATTCAGATATGTAATACGTTATTTTCTCTCTGTTACAATTATTAACAGACAAAGTTTGTAGAAGTAATCTCCCAGATCAAGCTGAATTTGTATAGTGTTGAAGAATATTTTTCGAATCTAATCAGTTCTTTTTTCGAGCCATGGTACATCAGGTTTAAAATGGTACATTTGAATAACGCTTATTCGATTGAGAGATGTTAGGACACCTTTTATGGGTAGAGAAAAGCTTATGCTTGCTTTAATACTTCCTCCTAAGCTTAATGCATGGCAGCCTGGGTATGAAGGAGTTGCGATTGACCCTTTTGCTGACTTGTGAGGCAATTGATTTCTAACGATACTAAAATGGTTTCAAAAAGACAAGTCTGTCACAAAAAGTAATCTAATTTTCTTAGAGATTTCCACCAAAAATCTGGGATTCTAATTCTAAGCTTTGAATTCTGTGACAAGATATAAAGCATGTTTTTTTTTTTACCTTATTATGTAAAGTATTTACAAAAGTAAACTACTTTTTATACTTGAATGCATGTTTATTGGATCGACTTGTACATTCCAGTTTGTACAATAAAACAACACCCCATCTTCATATGGAGGGTTCAACTCAAAGATATAACGAACAAAAAAAGACCCTCAACACACAAATATAATATTTTAGGATTTTTCAGGCTCTGGGGCCCTGGCCACAGATTCCAATCATTTGAAATTCTGATCAAAGGTTGCTCAGTTTCCAAAGGGTACTAATTGACTAATTTCCTTAAAAATGATTTATGATTTGTATGATTGTTACGTACCTTTATTGAAATTTTCAAAATTGGATGGTTAGAAAATTTTATTCTTGTTATATTTCTGTAGATAGGTTAAATTTATTTACTAAAAACAAAGCAGCAGACGATTCACACGCTTACTTGATTCCTACGCTTCTGATTCACTTTCTAAGCTTTCGATGTGCTTTCATTTGCTGTCGATACATTTTCTACATTCCGATTCATGCGCCTTCTAGTTAAAGGTAGAAAAAGAACAAAAGTACTAAAAACAAGTTTTAAAAACCTTAAATAACGAAAAAATGAAAATTAAATTTGGCTATTTGACAGTAAAATCATGAATGTCATAAGAAGCCTAAAGCGATTTTCTTTAAGATCTTGCAGATAATTGGAAGTACAAGTGTCAATAAAAACGCAAAAAAGGAGCCCAAAATAAAAGACAAACGTACAAGCGAATGATAAGTATTTTTTTTTTGGGGGGGGGGGTGATGAATTTATCTTGTTTCAAGCTACCTGTGCCTAAGGGTCTATCCTTGGCTAAACTTACCTTCCTCGCAACTTCCCGTGTATGGAAGGAAACTTAAAACATACAATTGTGTGACCTTGGGTTTCTGAGGTTAGAACCTTAACCCCCTCCCCTATTCTTCGAAAAAGATGTTTTTCCTGTATTACTGTTTGAAATCGGAGTTTGGCAAGCCCTTTAGGGTTCTTTCAAATCGTGCTTCAAGACTAGTTAAGGCCTATTCCCAGTGAGATGTCACTAACTCTGAAATTTAGCTAATGCCTAGATTTAGCTAACACTGAAGCCATTTATGTTGTTAAAACTAAACCAACAACTAGGCCTGGACTTTTCTTACGTAAAAACTGAAATATTAAAACTTTCAGGTATCGTAAACAATTTCTTAGACCACACTGCTTTTCCATTTACGAAAAATTAAGCAGGAAAATCGGGTTTTAATTTTTATAAAGCAGTGAATACAACAAAATAAACACTTAATTAACCAAAAATACTCCGAATATTTCGGCCCCACGTCTGGGAGCCTTTCTCAATGGGAAAAAAGAGAAAATGAAACAAAAAATGTTCTTTTTAAAAAACTTAACTTAAATCAAAATAAAACATACTAAATACACAAAGAGAAAGAAAAAAAAACAAAAAAACAAAAGAAAAAATATAAATAAATAGGAAACAAAACTCACATATTAAATAAACGCTTCCATTTACTGGCGTATAAACAAAATCGAATGTCTATAATGATTCAAACTCGCCTCCTCACAGTATATAAATAAAAATGTATCAAAAAATGAAGAATATATTTATACTTAAACCAAAACAATAATGGTCAGCTAACCCCCAACCCATAACCCCTAATTAAATCTCACAAGTTCATTAACCAATTTTGAATTATAAATGGAACGGATTCGTTGGCTTGCAAGCTTAGCTACAGTTCGTTTACTTTTCCCAGCATTTAACCCATTCTGACCTTCGTTCGCAAGGTCATCTTTCGTTTCAGAACTATTATTAAAATCAGTATTGGTTAAATATCTTACCTGTTTTTTAATTTAACTATTATAAATTGAATTGATCCTAAATTCCCCTTCATCTCTGTTGATACTAATACCCTCATATATTATTTGTTTTATTTCTATAATTTCCCTGAAGCTTTTTAAAAGTCCTACAGACGTATCTACTATTTTTGTCTGATCAAATAAAATACTGTGATGGGGAAAATTATAAACATATTCTGCAACAGCTGACTCAAAGGTTTCTGGTGTTTTATTTTGTTTTAGAGAGCAATCTATGGCATTCTTGTGGTGCTGTAGCCTATTTTCTAAAATCTGTTGCGTTCTTCCCACATAAAATTTACCAGAAGAGCACGGAATTTTGTATACTCCCTTTTGCATATTTCTCGGTACCTTGTCTTTCCCCTTATTTAAGAAAGAACTTATAGTTTGTTCTGATTTAAATGCTGTTTTATAAAGCTGATTATATTATATATTGATTATTTTATAAAGCTGATTGATTAAATGCTGATTGTAATGCTGATTTATGCTGTTTTATACTTATAAGTTTATCTTTTAAGAATTCGGAGTTTTTTATATATGAATCTTGGAGATATAATAAAGGTTTAAACTCGGAATTCTTAAAAGATAAACTTCTAAGTGTAGATTAATTATCTTAAAGTTTATCTTTTAAGAATTCGGAGTTTTTTATACATGAGTCTTGGAGACATAATAAAGGTTTAAACTCGGAATTCTTAAAAGATAAACTTATAAGTGTAGAAATATCAGACGAATCTAGATTTTTTAGTTTTGATATAAAATCAGTGTATACGTATATTCCTTTTGATAAATCGTTTAGTATTTTATCCAAAAATTTGAGGAACATAAAAATGAGATCGAAGAATTATCTTCGGGAATCGAACTGGAAACTACATTAAATTTAGTTAAAATAACTAGCAGGTGTACTAATTATTTCACGTTTAGAGATAATTTTCACCATCAAATTAGGGGACTGGCAATGGGAGGGCCTTTAAGTCCGTTGTTAGCAAATATTTATGTAGAGTATGTAGAAAAAATAGCTATAGAAACATATTTATAAAACCTAAATTTTGGGGCCGATTTATGGATGATATTTTAGTTATTTGGAATTATGGGGAATCACAAATTGAAGGTTTTTTGGAACATTTAAATAATTTGGGAGGAGAATTAATTTTTACAATTGAAAGGGAAATAGAGAATAAGTGACCGTTTCTAGATCTTTTTATCCATAGAAATAATAGCGAACTAGCGTTTTCAATTTACTGTAAACCAACTAATAACAACCGTTACTTGTCTTTCGCATCAAATCATCCGATCCGGTAAAAAGGGGTGTGGTTATTTCTTTAGTTGATAGGGTATTACAATTAGCATCACCAGTATACATAAGCAATGAACTAATTTTTATTAAGGATATTCTAGTAGGTTATGGCTATCCGGAAAATATAATTTCTCAACTAATTGAAAAAAGGAAAAAAAAGTTGATGGAACCAGAAATATTAGAAGAAGATGAGTCAAATCAAGAAACAAATTACATAACTTCGCCTTTTATCCCAATATTGTCACATAAATTAAAAACAGAATTAAAAAAACATAATATAAAAACAGCATTTGAATCAGGACAAACTATAAGATCTTTGTTAAATAAGCGGAAAGACAAGGTACCGAGAAATATGGAAAAGGGAGTATACAAAATTTCATGCTCTTGTGGTAAATTTTATGTGGGAAGAACACAACAGATTTTAGAAAATAGGCTACAACAACACAAGAATGCCATAGAATGCTCTCTAAAACAAAATAAAACACCGGAAACCTTTGAGTCAGCTGTTGCAGAACATGTTTATAATTTTCCTCATCACAGTATTTTACTGATCAAACAAAAATAGTAGATACGTCTGTAGGACTTTTACAAAGCTTCAGGGAAATTATAGAAATAAAAAAGATAATATTTGGGAGCATTAGTATCAATAGAGATGAAGTGGAATTTAGGATCAATTCAATTTATAATAGTTTAATTAAAAAACAGGTAAGATATTCAACCAGTACTGATTTTAATAATAGTTCTGAAACGAAAGATGACCTTGCGAACAAAGGTTAGAATGGGTTAAATGCTGGGAAAAGAAAACGAACTGCAGCTAAGCTTGCAAGCCAACGAATCCGTTCAATTTATAATTCAAAAATTGGTTAATGAACTTGTGAGATTTAATAAGGGGTTCTGGGCCGGGGTTAGCTGACCTTTATTGTTTTGGTTTAAGTATAAATATATTCTTAATTTTTTGATAGATTTCCATTTATAGACTGTGAGGAGGCGAGCTTGAATCATTATAGACATTCGATTTTGTTTATACGCCAGTAAATGGAAGTGTTTATTTAATATGTCAGTTTTGTTTCCTATTTATTTATATTTTTTCTTTTGTTTATTTGTTTTTTTCTTTCTCTTTATGTGTTTAGTATGTTTTATTTTGATTTAAGTTAAGTTTTTTTTTTAAAGAACATTTTTTTTCATTTTCTCTTTTTTTCCGTTGAGAAAGGCTCCCGGACGTGGGGCCGAAGTATTCGGAGTATGTTTGTTTAATTAAGTGTTTTTTTTGTTGTATTCACTGCTTTATAAAAATTAAAACCCGTTTTTCTTAATTAATTTTTCGTTTCAGTTATCGTATTGGATTTCCAATACATTCAAAGGCACTGATATTTTTAATACCTAGTGATTTATCATAAGCAGTGAAATATAGCTGCCAATGTAAAGAGCGATGTGGGGAAAATGTGTTTGTTTTTTTTTTTAGACCAGGGCACTACGTACACAAGAAGATGTAGAAGCTTCGAAAGGGGCTCATTTGATTAGAAATTACAAGTTCTAGTGTTCTTTTTAATAGTAAAAAGTGCCCTGCAACGCCCATCATTTCCCCCAATAAATCCAATCCAAATTTGGAGATAGCCATTTTATTCAGCTAGGTGAAAAGTCCAGTAATTATGTCTTCGAAGATGACACAACCCCAACAGCCCTCAGGGCAAGGGTTGTAAGTTGTGCCCCGGGGACATATAAGGCTCTTATGGAAGGGTGGTCGTTTGAATTTTAAAGGAAACTCCTTTGAGTGAAGATGTAAAGTCTTAGTTCCCTTTTCAGAGCAAACTGATGGTGGGCTCATCTCCCCTCCCTGACACCCTTTTTTTAAATGGATCCGATCGAAACAGTGAGACAGCCATTTTGTTAACAATAGTTTAAAGAGTACATAACAGTGCCTTTAAAGTGGACACAGCCCTCAGAGCCCCGGAGCATATAAGGTTTTGAATGGACCAGGTGGTCATATAAGCTTCAGATCGGCTGGTGCTCATTTTATTGGAATTTGGAAGTTCTAGTGTCCTTTTTTAAGAGTCAAAAAGGAATTGGGAACAACCAGCCTCCCCCCCCCAAAAAAAAGCCCATCATTCCCCCCCAAAAAAATACCATCAAAATTTTAAGAGAAATATTTTGTTCAGATTTGTTAAGAGATTCAGTAATTATGTCTTTGGGGATTGAATTTTACTTTCCAGAAAAACGAAAGGCATTCAGATAAGCCTGCCAGAAAAACCTGAGGGGAGTGTTGAACTAAATCAAAACACGTTATGTGTATACGGATTGTCAAAAAGGCGTAACTTCGGAATGACTGCGTATATTAATTTGGAAATTTCAGGAAATGATAAGGGAAATGATCAATAGGTAATATTTGCAAGCTACTACTACTACTACTGCTACCACAACTACCACAACCACTTCTGCTGCCAGTATTGTTATCATTACCACACTACTCCATTTACAGCATTGAGGAGAAATTTGAAACAGATAAAAAGACAAAATCAATGACATGCCACTGTCAAAGGAGCGTATCTTAAGAATTGATTTGAGCATTAAGTCGGAGCTTCCAGAAAATGCTTAAAGGGGATGATTATCTGATCAAAAGACAACATGTGCGCACTACTACTAATACTACTATCACTGCACTATTCACTACTACGTCAACTACTGCTTCTATTTTAACTTCTTGCAAGGCTAAGAGCATTGAGATAAAAATTCTAAGAAGTATATGAACATACAGGTTATCAAAAGGACATATCAGCAATGTCATAGCAACGTCTTGTTGCATTGAGACTTTCATAACTTGATGAGAGGAATGTTCAACTAACTAAAAGTTAATACGTTTATAATAATGCTATTACTTGCATTACCACATTTACCACTATTACGATTAATACTAGAACAAGCAATATCAATACTACCACTGTGACTACTATTACAACTGTGTCTAATTGTATGAAGGTGAAAATTTCAAAGAAGTGTGAGGGGTGACGGTGAACTGAATCATAATAAGCCGTCTGTATTCAAGCTGTCAAAAGGGTTTAACAGCAATATCTTAGGAACAGTTTGGTTTATCAAGTTGAAACTAACAGGGCTTGTTATGGGGGAGGTTGAATTGACCAGAAGTAACTGTTTACATCCTAATGCTACTGCTTCTACTCATACTACTACTACTACCAATAAAGCTAAGGCTACTACTATTACTGCTGGTGCTACTATTATTGATATTAAAACTAAGGGTATTAAAGCAAAAAAATTGGGAAATATTGAAAATGTATTGAATTTGATTCATGGTAGTTTTACGCTTGGAATATTGGTTGACTTTATTTCTGCGTATTTTTGGTTAATGGAACTCTTTACGTTTCTTTGAAAAACTTGTTTTGCGGAAAAACTTTTTAAATTATTAAATAAAAAAACAAGTTTTTTAAACTGAAAGTAAGGAGCGACATTAAAACTTAAAACGAACAGAAATTATTCCGTATATGAAAGGGGCTGTCCCCTCCTCAACGCCTCGCTCTTTGCGCTAATGTTTTTTATTGTTTAAAAAAATAAGAGTTATGAGAAAGTCAAACTTTAGCGTAAAGAGCGAGGCGTTGAGGAGGGGACAGCCCCTTTCATATACGGAATAATTTCTGTTCGTTTTAAGTTTTAATGTCGCTCCTTACTTTCAGTTTAAAAAACTCGTTTTTTTTAATTTAATTTCTGATCGTTTTTTAGTTACTGCAGCTTTTATTTTGGCTCACCGTCATTGAATAAGTAAACAAAATTTGCATATAAATTTTACTTTTCTTTTGCTAAAGGGCTGTCTCTAAATTTGGTTCTGACGTAATTTACAAATTAACTTACGTAACGAACTTTTATATTCGTATATTCGTAATAAATTATTATTACGAAATATAACATAAACAGCAAGGTATTGCAGAGGAGGCAACCCTTCATATACAGAATAATTTCTGTTCGGTTTGATATACGTCTTTACGCTAAACTCACAAAGGCCGTTTAATTAGAATAAATAGCTCTTTTGAAAGTACTAAGAAAAACTTTAGCGTAAAGAGCGAGGTATTGCCGACAGGGCGAACCCCCTAATATATGTAATAATTTCTGTTAGTAAAGTGTTTCATGTTCTTCCTTACTTTCAGTTGAAGAAACGTTTTTTTTTTTAATTTAATTTCTGATTGTATTTTAAATAATGCTGGGAAATCTGGCACCCCCTTCATGAAAAATTCCCTTCCCCATGAAAAACTCCTCTATGGAAAGATCCTCCCATAGAAAACCTCTCCCCCAGCCCCCCCCCCCCTCCCAGAAAAATCCCCCCGGAAAATGTCTGTATACTTCGCAATAACCTATACTATATGTAAATAATGGGCAAAGTTCGAAACTTGCAGCCCTTCCACTTGGGACTGTGGGGGGTTAAGTCATCCTTAGAGACATACTTTTTACATTTTTCAAGTAGGCTGAACCAAATGGCTATCTCAAAATCAAGTGACTTTGGTAAAAAAATGAGTGTGGGAGGGGATCTAGCTGCCCCCCAGTTTTTTGGTCACTTAAAAAGGGCACTAGAATTTTTTATTTCTGTTCCAATGAGCCCTCTCACAATATTCTATGACCACTGGGTCGATCACCCCTGAAAAAAAACACAAGCATCGTGACCTTTTTCGAGCAAAAAATGCAAATTTCCACATTTTCAAACAGTTTGTGGTAACGAACTGTAAGTAAGAGACCCGGCTCAATGGTAACCAAAACTCTAGAAAACGGTATTTTGATACAAATAGATACATAAAAAGGATCAGATTTTAATGCTGATTTCAAATATCTAAGTTTCATCAAGTTAAATCCTAAGTTTCATCAAAAGTTACGTGCCTGAGAATATTTGGCTAATTTTCGAAAAAAGGGGGAAAGACCCCCTAAAAATTATAGAACCTTAATGAAAATCACACCATCATATTCCGCGTATCAGATAACCCTACTGTAGAGGTTTCAAACTCCTATCTACAAAAATGTGGAATTTTGCATTTTTTGCCAGAAGAAAGATCACGGGTGCGTGTTTTTTTTCCAGGGGTGATCGTATCGACCCAGTGGTCCTAGAATATCGTGAGAGGGCTCATTGGAATGGAAATTCAAAGTTCTAGTGCCCTTTTTCAGTGACCAAAAAAATGGAGGGCAACTAAGCCCCCTCCCTTGCTCATTTTTTCCCAAAGTCACTTGATCAAAATTTTGAGATAGCCATTTTGTTCAGCATGTTCGAAAATATTATAAGTATGTCTTTTAGAATGACTTAATCCCCGAAGATTCCGATGAGAGGGCTGAAAGTTATGAACTTTACCCAATGTTAACATATAGTATTGGTTATTGGGAAGTATACAGACGTTTTCAGGGGAGATTTTTCTTGGTAGTGGGGGGGTCGGGGGTTATGTGGGAGGATCTTTCCATGAAGGAAGTTTTCATGGGGGAAGGGACATTGCTCTGAAGGGGATGCCGGACTTCCCAGCATTATTTAAAAAAAAGATCAGAAATCAAATATAAAAAAAACAAGTTTTTCAACTGCAACAGCAGCAACATCAAAACTTTAAACAAACAGAAAATATTACATATATGATTGGGTTCATCCCCTAGTCAATACCTCGCTCTTTAAGCCAAAGATTTTTTAGTACTTTCATAAGAGCTATTTATTCTAATTAACGGCCTTTGTGATTAAGCGGTCATTTTTAAAGAATTGGAACAAAATTCAAACTTTCGCTTAAAGAGCAAGGTATTGACTAGGGGGCGAACCCCCTAATATACGTATTAAAAATATATGAATATAGAAGTTCGTTACGTAAGTTAATTCGTTCGTTACAAATTTTTATTACTAATAAAAACGTTCATAAATAAAATTAAGCAAGTTCTGAGAAAGCCATTTAACCAAATAAAAGTAAATTAATAGGAAAATTTTGTTTTAATTATTCATGTACGGTGAGCCAAGATTAAAACCTGCATTTATTCAAAAACGTTCAAAAAATAAATAAAAAACAAATTTTTTTAACTGAAAGTAAGGAGCGACATTTAAACTTAAAACGAACAGAAATTATTCCGTATATGAAAGTGGCTGTCCCCTCATCAACGCCTCGCTCTTTACGCTAAAGTTTGACTTTCTAACAACTCTATTTTTTTCAAACAATGAAAAACTTTAGCGTAAAGAGCGAGGCGTTGAGGAGGGGACAGCCCCTTTCATATACGGAATAATTTCTGTTCGTTTTAAGTTTTAATGTCGCTCCTTACTTTCAGTTAAAAAAAAACTTGTTTTTTTTATTTAATTGCAGATAGGAGTGTGAAACTTCTTTAATAGGGTTCTCTGATAGGCTGAATGTGATGGTGTAATTTTCGTTAAAGTTAATTAAAAATGCAAAATTCCAGATTTTTGCAGATAGGAGTTTGAAACTTTTTTAATAGTGTTCTTTGATAAGCTGAATCTGATGGTATGATTTTCGTTAAAGTTAATTAAAACAAAATTTGCAATTAAAACAAAATTTTATTGTTTAAAAAAAATTGATTGGTGAGAAGGTTAAACTTTGGCGTAAAGAGAGAGGCGTTGAGGAGGGGACAGCGCCTTTCATATACGGAATAGTTTCTGTTCGTTTTAAGTTTTAACGTCGTTACTTACTTTCAGTTAAAAAAACTTGTTTTTTTTATTTAACTTTTTGAACGCTTTTGAATTAATGCAGGTTTTGATGTTGGCTCACAGTGCATGAATAATTAAAACAAAATTTGCATATTAATTTTACTTTTATTTGGTTAAATGGCCTTCTCGAAACTTGTTGAATTTTATTTACGAACGTTTTTATTAGTAATAAACATACGTAACTCACGAATTAACTTACGTATCGAACTTCTATATTCATATATTTTTAATACGTATTTTAGGGGGTTTGCCCCCTAGTCAATACCTTGCTCTTTAAGCTAAAGTTCGAATTTTGTTCCAATTCTTTAAAAATGACCCCTTAATCACAAAGGCCGTTAATTAGAATAAATAGCTCTTATGAAAGTACTAAAAAAAATATTTGGCTTAAAGAGCGAGGTATTGACTAGGGGGTGAACCCAATCATATAGCTAACATTTTCTGTTCGTTTTAAGTTTTGATGTTGCTCCTTACTTTCAGTTGAAAAACTTGTTTTTTTATGTTTAATTTCAGATTTTTTTTTTTAAAATGCTGGGGAGTCCGGCGCCCCCTTCATAGCAATGTCCCTTCCCCCATGAAAACTTCCTTCATGGAAAGATCCTCCCACATAACCCACGACCCACCCCACCCCCACTGCCAGAAAAAATTCCCCCTGAAAACGTCGGTATACTTCCCAATAACCAATGCTATATGTTAACATTGGGTGAAGTTCATAACTTTCAGCCCTCCCCCTGGGGTCTTCGGGGGATTAAGTCATCCTAAAATACATAGTTATCACATTTTCGACCATACTAAACAAAATGGCTATCTCAAAATTTTCATTGGGTGACTTTGGGAAAAAAATGGGAGGGGGCCTAGTTGCCCTTCATTTTTTTTGTCACTTAAAAAGGGCACTAGAACTTTTAATTTCCGTTCCAATGAGCCTTCCTACGATATTCTAGGACCACTGGGTCAATATGATTACCCCTGGGGAAAAGAAAAAACAAAAAAAAAAATAAATAAACACGCATCCGTGATCTTTCTTCTGGCAAAAAATGGAAAATTCCACATTTTTGTAGATAGGAGCTTGAAACCTCTACATTAGGGTTCTCTGATATGCTGAATATGACGGTGTGATTTTCATAAGGTTCTATAACTTTTAGGGGGTCTTTCCCCCTTTTTTCGAAAATCAGCCAAATTTTCTCAGGCGCGTAACGTTTGATGGGTAAGATTAAACTTGATGAAACTTATATATTTGAAATCAGAATAAAAATTTTATTCTTTTGATGTATCTATTGGTATCAAAATTCCGTTTTTTAGAGTTTCGGTTACCATTGAGCCGGGTCGCTCCTTACTTACAGTTTGTTACCACGAACCGTTTGATTAGTGGTTATAACCAAATAGTAGGCGTCTACTGCCAAAAGAAGGTGTATAATAATTTTGTGTGTTTAGAACTAGAAAACAAACATTCGCTAAGGTTATTAGTGTCACAAAAAAAACAATGAACGTTAAAAAAGAAATTCTTAATATTCATACTAAGATATATGTAATGTTTGTTGACTACGACTTCTAACATCATCTTGCGCTACACCATAAATGTTTTGCTATTTGTGTATTGAAGTATTTTAGAAGTGCTGTGTCGTCTATCGATACATTATACAGTTTAAGTATCGTCCAGCTCTACTAATAACACTAAAATAAACTAAATATTCACTATGACCTCTAGTAACAGCCCCTAAGGAGTTGGATATAAATCTTAGTTTGCCAATGCAGTGTGCGGCTATCCAGAAGACCGCAATATAAATTGTAATTTCACGTACTGGTTCACCCCCCTGCCAGGTCATCCCTCTGCCTAATCCCAATATGTCTTGTGTGGATGGACCGTGCTCAAGCAAGTAAGTATTTAAGATCCCCTTCATCTTGGAATTTGTCTTGTTTGTCAGTTTTTACTAGATCTGACAGAATATTTTCACCATGTGTGTATGGGTGTTTTCATGTCAAACAGTTCGTAGTAACGAACTGTAAGTAAGGAGCGACTTGGGCCAATAGCAACCGAGAGTCTAAAAAATGCAATTTTGATATTAATAGATACATCAAAAGAATTATCTTATTATGCTTATCACAAGTATATAAGAATCATAAAGTTTAGTGCACAGTTTATATAATTATCGAGTATGATCATTCCCTATCTCACCCATTATAAAAACCCGGACCGGGGTGCTAGTGCTCCGGAGAACGTTTTTGCAGATAGAAACATAAGTAGAATGCTAATATTGAATACAGCTCTACACCTTTTCAAAGAGAGTCAGCACTCCCCCACACAGTTTGACGTGTTTGGGGAGATTACGTTCATTGGCACCTTTTCAGAGCATGTGCTTATGGATACCTTTCCAAGCAACGTGATTAAACACGCTTTTACAATCGGAATTGCTTGATTGACATTCGCAAAAAGGGATAAGGAATTCGCAAATTGGACACTATGAACGAGATTAATTAATGTTTGAATAATAGGAGTGTGATTGATTCTAATTAGTGATTGGATAATTTTTTAACAAGAAATCTCTGAATAAAATATTTTTGGAGGGATGGGAGAGAGTTTTGCTTGCCTTTCATTGGTACCTTTCCAAGCGAGCGGGGATTCCCCTCTGGTTCCTAAACAGTGCAAAAAAGATAACAGTATGAGAGGGGATTCCCCACACAAGTTTGTTTCAACTCCAAGTTTTTCAACTAGACTGTTTTTTTTTAGCTAACATCCGTTTTTTAGGAGCCAATCAGAGACATCGGAGCTTGGAAGATGGAGAAAAAAAGGGTTAAAGTGATTAGCAGTTAAGGTAACCCTGAAGAGTATGTTAATTCATACCTTATTTATTATAAATTTGGAACAATATCAATCTATGAAAATGGTTAACGATGATAAAATGGTCTTATGACTTGACCTAGCTTTACTTCTTTGATGTGTTCTGTATAATACACAAGTGGCGTTTGAACAGTGTTGTCAGTTTAAAATAGGGTCCAACGTTATAGTATACTAAAAAGTTGATACTAAGAGATATGTAGATGGCAAGAAAATAATTTTAATAAAGAAATTCAGAACAAACCATAGAAATCCTTGCAAATCAAGTAGTAAGGTGTATGTGAGTACGAACCATCAAGGATCATAAGCACCAATGACCCTAACCAGGAGAGACATCAACCCTCCATAAGTCCCCTATCCCCAAACTCTAAGGGCGCCCCCTCCCTCCAACTTTTTGGGGCCCCTCCCCCCATTTTTTTTATTTTTTTTTCTTTTTTTTTGGCAATTGACATTTTTTCTGATAACAAGTATCATTCATTACGATCGTAGCTTTCAAATGTGAAACTTAAGTCCATTTTTGGATCGAAAAATAAACTATTTCTGTAAAATCTGATTTAATAAGAGTTTTTGACCGTAAACGCTTGTTTTTTGTAAGAAAATTATGGAAAATACAATTCTCTGATTCAAATGTGAAACTTAAGTCCATTTATGGATCGAAAAATAAAACTATTTCCGTAAAATCTGAGATAATGAGGGTTTTTGACCGTAAACTCCAGTTTTTTTTAAAGAAAATTATGGAAAATACAATTCTCTGCTTCAAATGTGAAACTTAAGTCCTTTTTAGGATCGAAAAATAAAACTATTTCTGTAAAATCTGAGTTAATTAGGGTTTTCGATCGTTAACTATAGTTTTTTGTAAGAAAATTATGGGAAATACAATTCTCTGGTTCAAATGTGAAACTTAAGTCCATTTTTGGATCGAAAAAATAAACTATTTCTGTAAAATCGGAGCTAATAAGGGTTTTTTGACCGTAAACTCTAATTTTTTGTAAGAAAATTATGGAAAATACAATTCTCTGATTCAAATGTGAATCTTAAGTCCATTTTTGGATCGAAAAAATAAATTATTTCTTTAAAATCTGAGCTAATAAGGGTTTTTGACCGTAAACTCTAGTTTTTTGTAAGAAAATTATGGAAAATATAATTCTCTGGTTCAAATGTGAGACTTAAGTCCTTTTTAGGATCGAAAAATAAAACTATTTCTGTAAAATCTGAGTTAATAAGGGTTTTTGACCGTAAACTCTAGTTTTTTGTAAGAAAATTATGGAAAATACAATTCTCTGATTCAAATGTGAATCTTAAGTCCATTTTTGGACTGAAAAAATAAGTTATTTCTTTAAAATCTGAGCTAATAAGGGTTTTTGACCGTAAACTCTAGTTTTTTGTAAGAAAATTATGGAAAATACAATAAAAAGCAAACGCTTTCTTGAATTCACTTCTTGGATACACAATACAGAAATTTAATTCAGGAAATTATGAAAAAAAATTTAGACGGGGTTACTCTTGAGGGGGGAATTTTCCATGGAAAAGGGGAAGGGTATTTTTACATGAAAACAACTTCAACCGTGGCCCCGCCCCCCCGCGATCAGAAATTGAATTATAAAAAAGTTTCTTCAACTGAAAGTAAGGAGCTACATCAAAACTTAAACGGGCAGAAATAGAGGCTGTTTCCAAAGATTTGGGATTCATTATAAAAATTTTTAACAAGAAATCTCTGAATAAAATATTTTTGGAGGGATGGGAGCGGGGTGTCATAGAGTACTTATAGTGCTGTACTGTGGGGCCGAGTTGCTAGCGAAAAACCCGTGTGAATGACTTGAAATAAAAATTTTTAATAAGAAATGGCTGAGAAGTTTTTTGGGGGAGATGGGTATTAGTCTCTCATAGGCGTGTGTTGTCTGAAACCTATAAAAATAAACTATTTCCGTAAAATCTGAGCTAATAAGGGTTTTGACCGTAAACTCTAGTTTTTTTGTAAGAAAATTATGGAAAATACAATTATCTGGTACAGGTGTGAAACTGAAGTCTATTTTTGGATTGAAAAATAAAACTATATCCGTAAAACCTGAAATAATAATTCAATATTTTTTTCATAAAAACAAACTTTTTTTTAAAACTTCGAAATTTTTCAACTTTATTTATTTTTTTTTATTTGTTTTTACATATCTTAAAATGTCAAAATATGCTTACGGTTCTAACAATTGTGCTCTATGATTGGTCAGAGACACGATGTGAATTTCCCACTGGTATTCTATGACCGGTTATCGACACTACCTAGTCTATTGCATGTATTAAATCAGCATTTTTTACGCAGTGGAACGATAAACACATAAGTCATATCTTTAAAAAAAAAGTGAAGATGGAACATTTTAATAGAGTGTGTTCACATAACAAGGTTATTGTAGCATTGAATGCCGATAAGGAGAAGTATTTAAACTATGAAACAAGTACAAGTCGTAGCACTATTGGAAATGTATGCATGCATTGTCATGACAGTAAGGAATTAATTTTCTTTGGAATACCGAAAAAATTCAACTCTTATGATGGTGATTATGCGAGATTGAGATCTCCAGAGATGATTGCACTCAAAGAGAATGCTAACATAAAAATAATTATTGATGATAGAGGACAACTCCTTGCTACTGCTGCAGGTAAAACATTACCTACGGATACATCCAATCATAAGCTTTCGGGTATTAGCATTCAACGGAAGGCTAATAAAAGAAAGAATTACTCTGCTACTAATATGGTAAACCATATCTTGTTTTCGTGCCGAAACTGTTACCTGTGTAAAAATAATGTGTTAATAGACAGTGAAATTGCCAGAAAAATAAAAATGGCATTGTCAGAAAATATCACTACGGAATATAAAGAAGAAACGATGAAAAACAAATCACCAGCAAACGTTACTGGTATTGATCAAACAGTCAATGAATCAAATAATACCAAAGACGAAAAGCATATTGAGCCTGTTCATGAGACACCAGTAAAAATTGTGTATGATTCAAAACGGAATAATTTTTATTCTACTGATTACGAACTAAGAGAAGACAATAACTACAATATCAAGAGAGAACATGGTGAACTATTTTATGGAACAGATTCAAAATGTCCAATGTTAATCATTGATATTAATAATGTATCATAATATATTTTTGTATTAATATTCTACATTGCATTATTTCATTAAAAATATTACATTGTTATGTGTTCATTATTTTTTAGAGTAAGCTAGCATATCAAGCGTTTAGAATGTCCATTAAAACATCGGAGATGTAAGAAAAGGAATTTGCGTACATCTATTGTCAGACACACTATTTCCGTAAAATCTGAGCTATTAAGGGTTTTTGACCGTAAACTCTAGTTTTTTGTAAGAAAATTATGGAAAATACAATTTTCTGGTTCAAATATGAAACTTAAGTCTATTTTTGGATCGAAAAATAAAACTCTTTCAGTAAAATCTGAGCTAATAAGGGTTTTTGACCGTAAACTCTAGTTTCTTGTAAGAAAATTATGGAAAATACAATTCTTTAGTTCAAATGCGAAACTTAAGTCCAGTTTTGGATACTCATAATGATGAGGTCTGATGGTTCTAATTCAATATTTTTTTTTCATAAAACAAACTATTTTTTTTAAACTTCGAAATTATTCAACTATATTTATTTTTTATCTTTTTCTTTTGTACGTATCTTAAAATGACAAAATATCTTTCTTGAATTCACCTCTTGGATACACAATACAGAAATTATAAAAAAAATTGTCATTACCAGACTTCATTTGCATGTAATCGATACCGAGAGTTCTATGACTCCTCCCCGCAATGAATTCGAAATTTGCAGCTTTTTCGGGGTTGAAGCACTCTATGTAAAGGGTAATGTACCTACAGATAAAGTTTTAATTCAAAAGTGTGACCCTAGGATTCCACTTTTCAATCTAGAAGAATTTAAGTGTCCTAAATTTGAAGGGGTTTATCATCGTCCTGAAGACGAGGTCAGGTTCTTCGCGCACTGGATACCTAAGGACATACCTGATCGTGATAAATGCATTAGACATGGTAAAAACTATTCTATATCATGGGACCATCGTTTCTGGATGTTTAAGAGTGAACATGTGTATGACTATGTGTCATAATATAATTTTGTATTAATATTCTACATAGTATTATTTCATTAAAAATATATTATGCATTACATTGTTATGTGTTCATTATTTTTAGAGTAAGCTAGCATATCAAAAGTTTAGAATGTCTATTAAAACATCGGAGATGTGAGAAAAGGAATTTGCATACATCTATTGTCAGACACATGAGGTAACATTGACAAAATCTAGGTATCAGAATGAATAAATTCTTTATCAACATCCGTTGTTGGATATGTCATTATGTCATTATGAAAAAATTGTAAGTAAGTAGGAAGTAGGTAAGTAAGTTAGTAAGTAAGTAACAAACTCTTTCTTGAATTCACCTCTTGGATACACAAAAAAGATATTTCATTCAAGAAAATATGAAAATATTTGTAAGTAAGTAACACACTCTTTCTTGAAGTCACCTCTTGGATACACAATACAGATACTTCATTCAAGAAACTATGAAAAAATCACAAGTAAGTAACAAACTCTTTCTTGAATTCGCCATTTGGATGCACAATACAGAAATTTAATTCAAGAAATTATGAAAAAAAAGTAAGTAAGTAACAAACTCTATGCTTTTTCAGCATCAATTGTCGGATATGTTGAATAAAATATGCAAAGTCGACATGGCTTTATTTCATTTTTCAAGGTAAGTTTAGACGAGGTTACGTGCACGCACGTAACCTCGTCTAAATGAACCTTAAAAAATGAAATAAAGCCATGTCGACTTTGCATATTTTATTCATCATATCCGACAATTGATGCTGAAAAAGCATAGAGTTTGTTACTTACTTACTTAAATTTTTTTTTTCATAATTTCTTGAATTAAATTTCTGTATTTTGCATCCAAATTGCGAATTCAATAAAGAGTTTGTTACTTAATTGCGATTTTTTCATAATTTCTTGAATGAAGTATCTGTATTGTGTATCCAAGAGGTGACTTCAAGAAAGAGTGTGTTACTTACTTACAAATATTTTCATATTTTCTTGAATGAAATATCTTTTTTGTGTATCCAAGGAGTCATAGAACTCTCGGTATCCATTGCATGTAAATGAAGTCTGGAAATGACAATTTTTTTTTATAATTTCTATATTGTGTATCCAAGAGGTGAATTCAAGAAAGATATTTTGTCATTTAAGATACGTACAAAAGAAAAAGATAAAAAATAAATATAGTTGAATAATTTCGAAGTTTAAAAAAATAGTTTGTTTTATGAAAAAAAATATTGAATTAGAACCATCAGTCCTCATCATTATGAGTATCCAAAACTGGACTTAAGTTTCACATTTGAACTAGAGAATTGTATTTTCCATAATTTTCTTACAAGAAACTAGAGTTTACGGTCAAAAACCCTTATTAGCTCAGATTTTACGGAAATAGTTTTATTTTTCGATCCAAAAATAGACTTAAGTTTCACATTTGAACCAGAAAATTGTATTTTCCATAATTTTCTTACAAAAAACTAGAGTTTACGGTCAAAAACC
The DNA here is from genome assembly GCA_027921565.1 of Artemia sinica. NCBI lineage: Eukaryota > Metazoa > Arthropoda > Branchiopoda > Anostraca > Artemiidae > Artemia > Artemia sinica. The sequence continues at coordinate 6,821,384 of CM051276.1, forward strand.
CTTAATAGCTCAGATTTTACGGAAATAGTGTGTCTGACAATAGATGTACGCAAATTCCTTTTCTTACATCTCCGATGTTTTAATGGACATTCTAAACGCTTGATATGCTAGCTTACTCTAAAAAATAATGAACACATAACAATGTAATATTTTTAATGAAATAATGCAATGTAGAATATTAATACAAAAATATATTATGATACATTATTAATATCAATGATTAACTTTGGACATTTTGAATCTGTTCCATAAAATAGTTCACCATGTTCTCTCTTGATATTGTAGTTATTGTCTTCTCTTAGTTCGTAATCAGTAGAATAATCATTATTCCGTTTTGAATCATACACAGTTTTTACTGGTGTCTCATGAACAGGCTCAATATGCTTTTCGTCTTTGGTATTATTTGATTCATTGACTGTTTGATCAATACCAGTAACGTTTGCTGGTGCTTTGTTTTTCATAGTTTCTTCTTTATACTCCGTAGTGATATTTTCTGACAATGCCATTTTTATTTTTCTGGCAATTTCACTGTCTATTAACACATTATTTTTACACAGGTAACAGTTTCGGCACGTAAACAAGATATGGTTTACGATATTAGTAGCAGAGTAATTCTTTCTTTTATTAGCCTTCCGTTGAATGCTAATACCCGAAAGCTGATGATTGGATGTATCCGTAGGTAATGTGTTACCTGCAGCAGTAGCAAGGAGTTGTCCTCTATCATCAATAATTATTTTTATATTAGCATTCTCTTTGAGTGCAATCATCTCTGGAGATCTCAAACTCGCATAACATCCATCATAAGAGTTGAATTTTTTCGGTATTCCAAAGAAATTTAATTCCTTACTGTCATGACAACGCATGCATACATTTCCAATAGTGCTACCACTTGTACTTGTTTCATAGTTTAAATACTTCTCCTTGTCGGCATTCAATGCTACAATAACCTTGTTATGTGAACACACTCTATTAAAATGTTCCATCTTCACTTTTTTTTAAGATATGACTTATGTGTTTATCGTTCCACTGCGTAAAAAATACTGATTTAATTCATGCAATAGACTAGGTAGTGTCGATAACCGGTCATAGAATACCAGTGGGAAAGCCACATCATGTCTCTGACCAATCATAGAGCACAATTGTTAGAACCGTAAGCATATTTTGACATTTAAGTTATGTACAAAAAAGAAAAAAATAAATAAAGTTGAAAAATTTCGAAGTTTAAAAAAAAGTTTGTTTTTACGAAAAAAAATATTGAATTATTAGTTCAGATTTTACGGATACAGTTTTATTTTTCAATCCAAAAATAGACTTAAGTTTCACACCTGTACCAGAGAATTGTATTTTCCATAATTTTCTTAAAAAAAAACTAGAGTTTACGGTCAAAACCCTATTAGCTCAGATTTTACGGAAATAGTTTATTTTTATAGGTTTCAGACAACACACGCCTATGAGAGACTAATACCCATCTCCCCCAAAACACTTTTCAGCCATTTCTTATTAAAAATTTTTATTTCAAGTCATTCACACGGGTTTTTCGCTAGCAACTCGGCCCAAAGTACAGCACTGTAAGTACTCTATGACACCCTACTCCCATCCTTCCAAAAATATTTTATACAGAGATTTCTTGTTAAAATTTTTTATAATGAATCCCAAATCTTTGGAAACAGCCTCTATTTCTGCCCGTTTAAGTTTTGATGTTGCTCCTTACTTTAAGTTGAAGAAACTTATTTATAATTCAATTTCTGATTGCGGGGGGCGGGGCCGCGGTTGAGGTTGTTTTCATGTAAAAAAACCCTTCCCCTTTTCCATGGAAAATTCCCCCCTCAAGAGTAACCCCGTCTAAATTTTTTTTTCATAATTTCCTGAATTAAATTTCTGTATTGTGTATCCAAGAGGTGAATTCAAGAAAGAGTTTGCTTTTTATTGTATTTTCCATAATTTTCTTACAAAAAACTAGAGTTTACGGTCAAAAACCCTTATTAGCTCAGATTTTAAAGAAATAACTTATTTTTTCAATCCAAAATTGGACTTAAGATTCACATTTGAATCCGAGAATTGTATTTTCCATAATTTTCTTACAATAAAACTAGAGTTTACGGTCAAAAACCCTTATTAACTCAGATTTTACAGAAATAGTTTTATTTTTCGATCCTAAAAAGGACTTAAGTTTCACATTTGAACCAGAGAATTGTATTTTCCATAATTTTCTTACAAAAAACTAGAGTTTACGGTCAAAAACCCTTATTAGCTCATATTTTACAGAAATAGTTTATTTTTTCGATCCAAAAAATAGACCTAAGTTTCACATTTGAACTAGAGAATTGTATTATCCATAATTTTCTTACAAAAAATTAGAGTTTACGGTCAAAACCCTTATTAGCTCAGATTTTAAAGAAATAATTTATTTTTTCGATCCAAAAATGGACTTAAGATTCACATTTGAATCAGAGAATTGTATTTTCCATAATTTTCTTACAAAAAACTAGAGTTTACGGTCAAAAACCCTTATAAGCTCAGATTTTACAGAAATAGTTTATTTTTTCGATCCAAAAATGGACTTAAGTTTCACATTTGAACCAGAGAATTTTATTTTCCATAATTTTCTTACAAAAAACTAGAGTTTACGGTCAAAAACCCTTATTAGCTCAGATTTTAAAGAAATAGTTTATTTTTTAGATCCAAAAATGGACTTAAGATTCACATTTGAATCAGAGAATTGTATTTTTCGTAATTTTCTTACAAAAAAACTAGAGTTTACGGTCAAAAACCCTTATTAGCTCAGATTTTACAGAAATAGTTTATTTTTTGGATCCAAAAATGGACCTAAGTTTCACATTTGAACTAGAGAATTGTATTATCCATAATTTTCTTACAAAAAACTAGAGTTTACGGTCAAAACCCTTATTAGCTCAGATTTTAAAGAAATAATTTATTTTTTCGATCCAAAAATGGACTTAAGATTCACATTTGAATCAGAGAATTGTATTTTCCATAATTTTCTTACAAAAAACTAGAGTTTACGGTCAAAAAACCTTATTAGCTCAGGTTTTACAGAAATAGTTTATTTTTTCGATCCAAAAATGGACCTAAGTTTTACATTTGAACTAGAGAATTGCATTATCTATAATTTTCTTACAAAAAGCTAGAGTTTACGGTCAAAACCCTTATTAGCTCAGATTTTAAAGAAATAATTTATTTTTTCGATCCAAAATGGACTTAAGATTCACATTTGAATCAGAGAATTGTATTTTCACATTTGATTCACATTTGATTCACATTTGAATCAGAGAATTGTATTTTCCATAATTTTCTTACAAAAAACTAGAGTTTACGGTCAAAAACCCTTATTAGCTCAGATTTTACAGAAATAGTTTATTTTTTCGATCCAAAAATGGACTTAAGTTTCACATTTGAACCAGAGAATTGTATTTTCCATAATTTTCTTACAAAAAAACCAGAGTTTACGGTCAAAAACCCTTATTAGCTCAGATTTTAAAGAAATAATTTATTTTTTCGATCCAAAAATGGACTTAAGATTCACATTTGAATCAGAGAATTGTATATTTTGTAGTTTTCTTACAAAAAAACTAGAGTTTACGGTCAAAAACCCTTATTAGCTCAGATTTTACAGAAATAGTTTATTTTTTCGATCCAAAATGGACTTAAGTTTCACATTTGAACCATAGAATTGTATTTTCAACAATTTTCTTACAAAAAACTAGAGTTTACGGTCAAAAACCCTTATTAGCTCAGATTTTAAAGAAATAACTTATTTTTTCAATTGAAAAATGGACTTAAGATTCACATTTGAATCAGAGAATTGTATTTTCTATAATTTTCTTACAATAAAACTAGAGTTTACGGTTAAAAACCCTTATTAACTCAGATTTTAGAGAAATAGTTTTATTTTTCGATCCTAAAAAGGACTTAAGTTTCACATTTGAACCAAAGAATTGTATTTTCCATAATTTTCTTACAAAAACTAGAGTTTACGGTCAAAAACCCTTATTAGCTCAGATTTTACAGAAATAGTTTATTTTTTCGATCCAAAAATGGACTTTAAGTTTCACATTTGAACCAGAGAATTGTATTTTCCATAATTTCCTTACAAAAAAATAGAGTTTACGGTCAAAAACCCTTATTAGCTCAGATTTTAAAGAAATAATTTATTTTTTCGTTCCAAAAATGGACTTAAGATTCACATTTGAATCAGAGAATTGTATTTTTCGTAATTTTCTTACAAAAAAACTAGAGTTTACGGTCAAAAACCCTTATTAGCTCAGATTTTACAGAAATAGTTTATTTTTTCGATCCAAAATGGACTTAAGTTTCACATTTGAACCAGAGAATTGTATTTTCCATAATTTTCTTACAAAAAAATAGAGTTTACGGTCAAAAACCCTTATTAGCTCAGATTTTAAAGAAATAATTGATTTTTTCGATCCACAAATGGACTTGCGATTCACATTTGAATCAGAGAATTGTATTTTCCATAATTTTCTTACAAAAAACTAGAGTTTACGGTCAAAAACCCTTATTAGCTCAGATTTTACAGAAATAGTTTATTTTTTCGATCCAAAAATGGACTTAAGTTTCACATTTGAATCAGAGAATTGTATTTTCCATAATTTTCTTACAAAAAACTAGAGTTTACGGTCCAAAACCCTTATTAGCTCAGATTTTAAAGAAATAATTTATTTTTTCGATCCAAAAATGGACTTAAGATTCACATTTGAATCAGAGAATTGTATTTTCCATAATTTTCTTACAAAAAACTAGAGTTTACTGTCAAAAACCCTTATTAACTCAGATTTTACAGAAATAGTTTTATTTTTCGATCCTAAAAAGGACTTAAGTTTCAAATTTGAACCAGAGAATTGTAGTTTTCGTAATTTTCTTACAAAAAAACTAGAGTTTACGGTCAAAAACCCTTATTAGCTCAGATTTTACAGAAATAGTTTATTTTTTCGATCCAAAATGGACTTAAGATTCACATTTGAATCAGAGAATTGTATTTTCCATAATTTTCTTACAAAAAACTAGAGTTTACTGTCAAAAACCCTTATTAACTCAGATTTTACAGAAATAGTTTTATTTTTCGATCCTAAAAAGGACTTAAGTTTCAAATTTGAACCAGAGAATTGTAGTTTTCGTAATTTTCTTACAAAAAAACTAGAGTTTACGGTCAAAAACCCTTATTAGCTCAGATTTTACAGAAATAGTTTTATTTTTTCGATCCAAAATGGACTTAAGTTTCACATTTGAACCGGAGAATTGTATTTTCCATAATTTTCTTAGAAAAAACTATAGTTTACGGTCAAAACCCTAATTAGCTCAGATTTTACGGAAATAGTTTTATTTTTCGATCCATAAATGGACGTAAGTTTCACATTTGAAGCAGAGAATTGTATTTTCCATAATTTTCTTACAACAAACTAGAGTTTACGGTCAAAAACCCTTATTAGCTCAGATTCTACAGGAATAGTTTATTTTTCGATCTAAAAAGGGACTTAAGTTTCACATTTGAACCAGAGAATTGTATTTTCCATAATTTTCTTACAAAAAACTAGAGTTTACGGTCAAAAACCCTTATTAGCTTAGATTTTACGGAAATAGTTTTATTTTTCGATCCATAAATGGACTTAAGTTTCACATTTGACCCAGAGAATTGTATTTTCCCTAATTTTCTTACAAAAAACTAGAGTTTACGGTCAAAAATCCTTATTAGCTCAGATTTTAAAGAAATAATTTATTTTTTCGATCCGTAATTTTCTTACAAAAAACTAGAGTTTATGGTCAAAAACCCTTATTAGCTCAGATTTTACAGAAATAGTTTATTTTTTCGATCCAAAAATGGACTTAAGTTTCACATTTGAACCAGAGAATTGTATTTTCCATAATTTTCTTACAAAAAACTATAGTTTACGGTCAAAAACCCTAATCAGCACAGATTTTACGGAAATAGTTTTATTTTTCGATCCATAAATGGACTTAAGTTTCACATTTGAAGCAGAGAATTGTATTTTCCATAATTTTCTTAAAAAAAACTAGAGTTTACGGTCAAAAACCCTCATTATCTCAGATTTTACGGAAATAGTTTTATTTTTCGATCCATAAATGGACTTAAGTTTCACATTTGAATCAGAGAATTGTATTTTCCATTATTTTCTTACAACAAACTAGAGTTTACAGTCAAAAACTCTTATTAACTCAGATTTTACAGAAATAGTTTATTTTTCGATCCAAAAATGGACTTAAGTTTCACATTTGAAAGCTACGATCGTAATGAATGATACTTGTTATCAGAAAAAATGTCAATTGCCAAAAAGAAGAAAAAAAGATAAAAAAATGGGGGGAGGGGCCCCAAAAAGTTGGAGGGAGGGGGCGCCCTATGAGTTTAGGGATAGGGGGCCTATGGAGGGTTGATGTCTCTGCTGGTTAGGGTCATTGGTGCTTATGATCCTTGATGGTTCGTACTCACATACACCTTACTACTTGATTTGCAAGGATTTCCATGGTTTGTTCTGAATTTCTTTATTAAAATTATTTTCTTGTCATCTACATATCTCTTAGTATCAACTTTTTAGTATACTATAACGTTGGACCCTATTTTAAACTGACAACACTGTTCAAACGCCACTTGTGTATTATACAGAACACATCAAAGAAGTAAAGCTAGGTCAAGTCATAAGACCATTTTATCATCGTTAACCATTTTCATAGATTGATATTGTTCCAAATTTATAATAAATAAGGTATGAATTAACATACTCTTCAGGGTTACCTTAACTGCTAATCACTTTAACCCTTTTTTTTCTCCATCCTCGAAGCTCCGATGTCTCTGATTGGCTCCTAAAAAACGGATGTTAGCTAAAAAAAAAACAGTCTGGTTGAAAAACTTGGAGTTGAAACAAACTTGTGTGGGGAATCCCCGCTCATACTGTTATCTTTTTTGCAATGTTTAGGAACCAGAGGGGAATCCCCGCTCGCTTGGAAAGGTACCAATGAAAGGCAAGCAAAACTCTCTCCCATCCCTCCAAAAATATTTTATTCAGAGATTTCTTGTTAAAAAATTATCCAATCACTAATTAGAATCAATCACACTCCTATTATTCAAACATTAATTAATATCGTTCATAGTGTCCAATTTGCGAATTCCTTATCCCTTTTTGCAAATGTCAATCAAGCAATTCCGATTGTAAAAGCGTGTTTAATCACGTTGCTTGGAAAGGTATCCATAAGTACATGCTCTGAAAAGGTGCCAAGGAACGTAATCTCCCCGAACACGTCAAACTGTGTGGGGCAGTGCTGACTCTCTTTGAAAAGGTGTAGAGCTTTGCTAGAATTCAATATTAGCATTCTACTAACATAAGCGGCATCAGATCTTTTCACGGGTAGACAAGTCAGACGGGAAACAATCGGAAACAAGTGGAAACCCGCTATTACGAATAATGCACTTTGTTGGAAACAATCGGAAACAGACTAACCCGCTAATGCAGAAAGAAGTGGGAGGAGCTTTTTGTTTGAAGACCAGAAATGATCTGCGATAAACTTACTGGATAATTCTATAAACTGTGGTTTAGTGTTACCCATCAAAAGTTATGAGCCTGAGAAAATTTCACTGATTTTTGAAAGAGGGGAGAAAAACCCCATAAAATTCAGGTAAATCTAATGAAAATCACACCATCAGATTTAGCGTATCAGTAAACTGCACTGTAGACGTTTCAAGCTCCTATATACAAAAATATAGAGTTTTGCTATTTTTGCCGTAAGACAGATCACGGATGGATGTTTGTTTCGTATTTTTTTTTTGTTTCCTTTAGGGGGATTGTACTGAAATAATGGTCCTATAAGATCGGGAAAGGGTGCATTCAAACGGAAATTAAAAGTTCTAGTGTCCTTTTTAAATGACCAAAAAATTGGAGGGGAACTGACCCCTCTCCCACGCCCATTTTTTCCCAAAGATATCTGACCAAAATTTTACTGATCAAAATTATCTGAACGCTAAAGTTTTTACTCTTTGTCCCAATTTTTTAAGACCGGTTACCGAAAAACAAAGGCCCGTTTAAATACAATAGGAAGCTTTTTTAAAAGTGCTAACAGCTTTATAGTAAAGAGCAAAGTATTGAGGAGGGGGCAACATTTCATATAAGAAATAATTTCTGTTCGTTTTGAGTTTTAATGATGCTCCTTATTTTCAATTAAGAAAACTTCTTTTTTTACTTAATAAATTTAAGGATTGATAATGATACCTTTTAAATAACTAGCTTGAGCTGAATTTGAGAATGATAGATCAATCTGATTATCTAAATCGAATAAATTATTGAACAAATTCAAAAATAAAAACAATAATTGAAACAATAAACTATTGAATAGCTAAACTAAACTAAAAAACTAGAATAAATATTGAACAAATCAATAGTTTGAATAAATTGCAACTGGCTCCCACTAGATGTGTTCAAACAGTTCGTGGTAACGAACTGTAAGTAAGGAGCGACCCGGCTCAATGGTAACCGAAACTCTAAAAAACGGAATTTTGATACCAATAGATACATCAAAAGAATCAGATTCTAATTTTGATTTCAAATATATAAGTTTCATCAAGTTTGATCTTACCAAAATTTACGTGCCTGAGAAAATTTGGCTGATTTTCGAAAAAAGGGGGAAAGACACCCTAAAAGCTATAGAACCTTAATGAAAATCACACCATCATATTCAGCGTATCAGAGAACCCTAATGTAGAGGTTTCAAGCTCCTATCTACAAAAAGTGGAATTTTCCATTTTTTGCCAGAAGAAAGATCACGGATGCGTGGTTATTTGTTTTTTTGTTTTTTTGTTTGTTTTTTTTCTTTTCCCCAGGGGTGATCGTATCGACCCAGTGGTCCTAGAATATCGTGGGAGGGCTCATTGGAACGGAAATTAAAAGTTCTAGCGCCCTTTTTAAGTGACCCAAAAAAATGGAGGGCAACTAGGCCCCCTCCCACGCTCATTTTTTTCCAAAGTCACCCGATCAAAATTTTGAGATAGCCATTTTGTTCAACATGGTCGAAAATATTATAACTATGTCTTTTAGGATGACTTAATCCCTCAAAGCCCCCCAGGGGGAGGGCTGAAAGTTATGAACTTTACCCAATGTTAACATATAGTATTGGTTATTGGGACCCGGCTCAATGGTAACCGAAACTCTAGAAAACGGTATTTTGATACAAATAGATACATCAAAAGAATCGAATTTTAATGCTGATTTCAAATATATAAGTTTCATCAAGTTTAATCTTACCCATCAAAAGTTACGGGCCTGAGAAAATTTGGCTGATGTTCGAAAAAAGGGGGAAAGACCCCCTAAAAGTTATAAAACCTTAATGAAAATCACAACATCATATTCTGTGTATCAGAGGATCCTACTGTAGAGGTTTTAAGCTCCTATCTACAAAAATGTGGAATTTTACATATTTTGCCAGAAGAAAGATCACGGGTGCGTGTTTATTTGTTTTGTTTTTTTCCCAGGGGTGATCGTATCGACCCAGTGGTCCTAGAATATCGTGGGAGGGCTCATTGGAATGGAAATTAAAAGTTCTGGTGCCCTTTTTAAGTGACCAAAAAAATGGAGGGCAACTAGGCCCCCTCCCACGCTCATTTTTTCCAAAGTCGCCTGATCAAAATTTTGAGATAGCCATTTTGTTCAGCATGTTCGAAAATATTATAAGTATGTCTTTTAGGATGACTTAATCCCCCGAAGTTCCCGGGAGGAGGGCTGAAAGTTATGAACTTTACCCAATGCTAACATATAGTATTGGTTATTTGGAAGTATACAGACGTTTTCAGGGGAGATTTTTCCTGGTAGTGGGGGGGGGGTCGGGGTTTATGTGGGAGGATCTTTTCATGAAGGAAGTTTTCATGGGGGAAGGGAAATTGCTATGAAGGGGACGCCGGACTTCCCAGCATTATTTAAAAAAAGATCAGAAATTAAATATAAAAAAACAAGTTTTTCAACTGCAACAGCAGCAACATCAAAACTTTAAACGAACAGAAAATATTAAATATATGATTGGGTTCACCCTCTAGTCAATACCTCACTCTTTAAGCCAGAGATTTTTTAGTACTTTCATAAGAGCTATTTATTCTAATTAACGGCCTTTGTGATTAAGCGGTCAGTTTTAAAGAATTGGAACAAAATTCGAACTTTCGCTTACAGAGCAAGTTATTGACTAGGGGGCGAAACCCCTAATATACGTATTAAAAATATATGAATATAGAAGTTCGTTACATAAATTAATTCGTAAGTTACGTATATTTATTACTAATAAAAACGTTCGTAAATAAAATGAAACAAGTTTCGAGAAAGCCATTTAACCAAATAAAAGTAAATTAATATGAAAATTTTGTTTTAACTATTCATGTACTGTGAGCCAAGATCAAAACCTGCATTTATTCAAAAACGTTCAAAAATTAAATAAAAAAAACAAGTTTTTTAAACTGAAAGTAAGGAGCGACATTAAAACTTAAAACGAACAGAAATTATTCCGTATATGAAAGGGGCTGTCCCCTCCTCAACACCTTGCTCTTTACGCTAAAGTTTGACTTTCTCACAACTCTATTTCTTTTAAACAATAAAAAACTTTAGCGTAAAGAGCAAGGCGTTGAGGAGGGGACAGCCCCTTTCATATACTGAATAATTTCTGTTCGTTTTAAGTTTTAATGTCACTCCTTACTTTCAGTTAAAAAAACTTGTTTTTTTTATTTAATATTTAACTAAATCCAATTATTAATGTGCCCAGTTTGTGCCAAATTCTGGAGCTAGTGAAATATAAATTTGGCTAATTTGCGCTCTTTCAACTGCTAGGGTACAACTAAATCTAAGAAAAGTTGTTTTTGGTATATTTTTTACCTCGACCATTAATGAATTACTTTAAGGCACAAATTTGTCCAAACCTATCAAACAGTTCGTGATAACGAACTGTAAGTAAGGAGCGACCCGGCTCAATAGTAACCAAAACTCTAAAAACAGGAATTTTGATTCCAATAGATACATCAATAGAATTAAATTTTTATGCTGATTTCAAATATATAAGTTTCATTAAGTTAAGTTTTACCTATCAAAAATTAGGCGCCTGAGAAAATTTGCCTTTTTTTGAAAAAAGGGGGAAACAACCCTCAAAAGTCATAGAACTTTAATGAAAATCACACCATCAGATTCAGCGTATCAGAGAACTCTACCATAGAAGTTTCAAGCTCCTATCTGCAAAAATGTAGAGTTTTGTATTTTTTGCCAGAAGAAAGATCACGGATGAGTGTTTATTCGTTTCTTTGTTTTTTGTTTGTTTTTTTTTATTTCCCCAGGGGTAATCGTACCAATCCAATAGTCCTAGAATATCGTTACAGGGCTCATCTGAACGAAAGTTAAAAGTTCTAGTGCCCTTTTTAAGTGACCAAAAAAATTGGAGGGCAAATTGGCTCCCTCCCACGCTCATTGCTTCCCTAAGCCACCCAATCAAAATTTTGAGATAACCACTTTGTTCAGCATAGTCGAAAATTTAATAAATATGTCTTTGAGGATGACATGATCCTCCACAGCTCCCGGGGGAACGGCTGCAAGTTATGAACTTTGCCCATTGTTTGCATATAGTATAGGTTAATGGGAAGTATACAGACGTTTCAGTAGGGATTTTTTGGTTGGTTGGGGGGGGGGGGTCTGAGGAGGGTGTTACAGGGGAGGATCTTTCCATGGAGGATGTTTCCTTGGGGAAGGGATATTTCTATGAAGGGGGCGCCGGATTTCCCAGCATTATTTAAAAAACGATCAGAAATTGAATAAAAAAAAACAGAATTTTTTAAACTGAAAGTAAGGAGCAACATTAAAACTTAAAACAAACTGAAATTATTACGTATATGAGGGGGTTCTCTCCCTAGTCAACACCTCGCCCTTTACGCTAAAGTTTTTTTAGTACTTTCAAAAGAGCAATCTATTCTAATTAACCGGCCTTTGTGATTCAGGGGTTTGTATTCGAAAAAAATTCGAACTTTAGCGTAAAGAGCGAGGTATTGACTAGGGGTAAACTCCCTAATATACGTAATAAAAACATACAAATATAGAAGTTCGTTACGTAAGTTAATTCGAAAGTTACGTCAGAACAAAATTTCGAGAAAGCCATAAAATTAATATGCAAATTCCATTCTAATTATTCATGTACAGTGAGCCAAAATCAAAGCTGCATTAATTCAAAAACATTCAGAAATCAAATAAAAAAAACAAGTTTTTTTAACTGAAAGCAAGGAGCGACATTGTAACTTAGAACGAACAGAAATTATTCCGTATATGAAAGGGGCTGTCCCCTCCTCAACGCCTCGCTCTTTACGCTAACATTTTTATTGTTTTAAAACATAGAGTTTTGAGAATGAGTCTAACTTTAGCGTAAAGAGCGAGGTGTTGAGGAGGGGACAGCCCCTTTCATATACGGAATAATTTCTGTTCGTTTTAAGTTTTAATATTGTCCTTACTTTCAGTTAAAAAAAACTTGTTTTTTTATTTAATAGTAGAAAAGGCTGTATATAAAACACATAAAGTCAGTTTGAACTTCTTATTTTTCAGCCTATTTGATGCTATTTTCGTTCTTGTCGGCTTTCACCTGGTTATGCATAATGGGTTTTGATATCTGCTGGACATTCCGGTAAGTAATTTATTCTTTTTTTTCAGTTTCCAGTTTTGAAATTCTTTGCTACTATTGTTTTTTAATGACAAATTTGCGTCACATTTTTGCTTTAAGACCGAAACTGACAAAATTTTACTTCTTTATAAGAACGAGAACATATTTTACGAAGTATTCCCACGCCATAAAAATAGCTTAAAAATAAAAGTTTAAGAAATATATTTAGCTTTTTTTTTTAGTTATCTAGAATTATAAAATATAGGTCATTTGACCAAAAGTAATCTTACGTAGGCTATTTACGGGAAATGTCAGTTGCACTCTTTTGATTAAAATACGACAATATATACTTTTGAATTATATTTATTTTAAATTTTTCTTCGTTTTAGCAACCTACCCCTCAGAGAGTATGTAATCGTGAAGAATAAGTATTCTCTTTTAATTTTGGAATGCAATTTCGTCTTATTTTGCATTTAAGAGCACTTTTTGTAGTTTTGCTATATTTATTACCGATTATGTTGCTTCGCAATTTTAACTTATTTCTTGGTCTGATCTTTGCAACTTAATAAAATTAGACTTGATTTCGAATTAAGAACGAAAGAAACAAGGAGTAAAGAGTGAACCCTCAAATGCAGAACCCTCAAATGCAGAACCCTCAAATGCAGAATGCATTAATGCAGAACCCTCACTACAAATGAATATCTATTTAGAAGGTTCACTTTTTATAAAAATAATTATCGATTTTGTAAGCATATTTATATATACTCAACTTATTTCACAGGGAGGGAGGGGTATCTAAAAAAAAAATTAAAAAAGTAAAAAAAGGGAGAAATGTATGGACGATGTCAGAAGTGAAAGAGACGTATAAAGGCTACTAATTTATTTTATGGGAGAGCGGTAAGAAGAAATACCTCCCTGAGGTTTTGTCTTATCTATTGTATATTCTTTTAAAGAGGCCTGAGCTCCAATTTAATATCCGCATGTAATTTATTTTCATTACAATCGGGAAGAAGATAGAGAAAGAATTTCATTTATTTTTTTTTTTTTTTTTTTGTATTCAATGGTTTGACATGTAATTATAGTGCTTCAGAAACTTAATTTTCCAATGAAAAAAAACCTAGTAATGAATTTTAAGCACAGGCATAATTTTGTGTCACCTTTGCAGTTTTTTAGTTATTTTTTAGGATTGTTTTTTAGTTATTGCCACTTCCAACTAAATTTTACGTTACTTTTGTAAATTTTCTCATTATACCCTAAACTTTTGCATAATTAACCTGATTCTACGAATTATATAGCTTTTCCCTCCCACTAAAACCATTTTCTACGTGCTTGTTTATTGCACTTTACTAGTAACTAAATTACGATGGTCAGAAGTAATATATTCAACTTCGGGGTGAATATGAGACAATATTGATGTTTTGACACACTCAGCTTGTGGTTTTTATTGAGAAGCTATTTTTTTTTAACCAGAATACAATTTATTTACTTATTTAATGTTACTGTAAACGGCTACAGTGATGACAGTGGTCAAATATGGCTCTGAAGCATGGACGCTCCGAAAAGCGGACGAAGATTTGCTAGATGTTTTCCAGAGAAATTGTTTAAGGATTGTTCTGGGTGCCCGGCTGACTGACCGTATTTCAAACAATAGGCTATACGAAAAATGTGGTTCAATACCGCTCTCTAGGGCTATAATGAAAGAAAGGTTGAGGTGGCTAGGGCACGTTTTGCAGATGAAGGATGACAGATTGCCGAAGATTGTTCTTTTCGGCCAACCGTCTAGGGCTAAACGGAAAGCAGGTCTTCCCCGTCTGGGTGGGAGGACGTCATAAAGAAAAATTTAAAGGAAATGGGAACTTCGTGGGCGGGTGCAAAAAGGGAGGCTTTGAACAGATTGGGGTGGAGGAGGAGCGTGCGTAGCTGTGTTGGTCTCAGGCGGCTTGGTGCTGCGGTGAGTTGTTAGTAGTAGTAGTATTGAAAACGTCTTAAGACCCTGGTCTTCACAAAAAGATGATAAAACAAAAAACAATAGGATCGTCAACTCCAATGCCTATCGTGCATTATCTGAATGATGTAATTTATGATTTTATAGAAGGTAGTTTATCATCTGCGAAAGACGAATCTCATCGAATTATGTACTCTTGATGAGTCTTTAGTATGTTTCACACTCTACGCTGCCTATGATAAGGAATGAAACAATTTCGTTTTATTAAGAAGCAACTTCGGGCAAGAAAAAACAAAACAAACACGACATCAAGATATACACAAACTACCAATAATGCTACAACTAAAATAGAGCGCCCTTCTATGGGTGAGTTTACTCACCTATGGTTAATCAGTTACTCATTGTTACTCAGCCGGTTACTCAGTTTCTAACACCGTTCATCCCCGACCTGAAGTGGTTCCACACACGGAAACGGTTAACGATGTTAACCGTTCGGTTAACCGAGGGACGTGAAGCAAAAACTTCGCATACTTAAAATAACACTTTCGCAAACCTCACCTATCAGATTTTTAAAAAATATTCCAAAATGGGGTCAAATATAAAATAGGACCATTCTGAACAGTAATTTCTTTTGCAAAGTCAAAGTGCCTTGTACGACTTTTCACTTAATTAGCCCATAAGGTAGCCCAATTTAACAAAAGAACCCAGCCTGCATTTAATAACCATCCACTAAAGGTTTCAGTGCAGCTACCCAAAGGTTTCAAAATTATTGCTATAGAAGACTCGTTACTGTTAAAGATTTACATTATTACTAAATAAGATTTTGCACCTAATTAGCCGATAAAATTGCCATATTGAACAGAAGAATACAGCTTGCATTAAACATTAAACAAATATTTGACCATTAAACAGAATGGTCATCTCAAAAATTATAGACTGATAGAGGGCAGCTAAAAGGGTAAGAGGAATTCTTAAGAATCTCAATAAACCTTTGACTTTTAGAATGGGACTTGAACTCTTTAGTTTTCATTTGTATGAGCCCCTTTTGAAGTTTCTGCGACAAATTTTGTAATACGAAGTGTCCTGGCAAAACGACATAAAAACGAATAATAATAATTCAATAGAAAAAATACTTTGAATCCATATCGCTCTATTGTACTTACTATAACTCATATGCTACGCAAATTTGTACTAAACATGTTCAAACAGTCTGACCTCGTTTTCACTGTTCTGGGCAAGAGTGTAGGCTATCGAGACAAAAAACGCTTTTACAAGTTAGGCCAAATTATGGGGGAGGAGGGGGTCAAACACTTAAACCACCCTGGATACGGCGTTTTTTCTGGGTATTATATTTTTTTAGTGTCTGTTCTAGACAAAAGGTGAAATTTAAAACCTTGCTTCATGTTATCAGCTGTATCTGAGAGTTACGGCTTGAAACAGTCAACAGGGGCACAATCTCTTCTTGATCACCCTGCTCCTTACTAAAGAAAATAACCTAATGACAAATTCTTATAAACTGAAGATAGAAATCGTTTCGGTTTCTTATGTGCTGTTTTAACTCTTTATCTTGCTGTGTCGGGAAAACTCTAGAACTGTTTTCCATCACTCATAGTTTGAATCTGTGAAAAACAAACTTTGGCTTGTATCTATCAAGATGTTGTCTCTAAGAAAAACAATCCTCAACTGAAGGATTTTTAAATAAACAAACACTTTAATTATCAAAATCTTTGTATTGTTTATATGTTCCCGTAAGAATGTAATTGATGTTATTTTTTAAAGAATTTCACAGCATTGAGTGAAACTTGATATTGGTAATTAATATCGCTCGCCTGGATTTGGGCATCATATTAGTGGCTTTTAAGGGTGAATTCACCTATTTCTGGATACTAGGAGATACTGGCTTAAGGTACAAGCAGCCAGAACAATGGCCCGAGACACAATGAGCTTAGGGAACACAGAGTTACTGTCCGTGTGCCTTCAGTCAGGTCAATCTTGGCTAAGGTTTTTGGAGATATTATTTAGGAAATGATAGGAGGAAGGAGAAAAGAAAGAAAAATCGACATAGAGAGAGAGAGAAAGAGAGCTGGAAGTTTGACTTCGAAAATATATGTTGAGATGTGGCCAATTGACCGGATTTATGTTGCCTCTAAAATCCCTCTTAAGTTTCATTTAAAACTAGTTTACCTTCCCAAAATCTTTTGCTTTTAATCCTTCTTCAATGTCTTTTATATTGCCTATGAATTCTTCTTCTTCCTCTTTAATCCTACCTATGAATAGTTAAAAATTTTGGAATTGTTAGCTAATAGCTGGGAAATTTGTGGGGATAATTTTTTTCGGCACTCTCCGATTATATCATTTTAAAGTGAAACAGGGTTATAATTCGAATATATACTTAGTCAAATTAACTCTAATTACCCCAAATATATAGTTTAAACAAAGGGGATTATATTCTGTGCAGCGTAAGGTAGAGATTAATTACTTTAAGTGAGACAATAAAATTCATCCCTTTCACATTTAGGGTAACATATAGACTACATGTTTGAAGTTTTAGCGTTGCTAAATATGTAATTTCTGCTTCTTTCGAGGTGTAACATCGTTTTTACTTTCACGAGAAAAATTATGTTTTTTTGTTCTTTTCGTAATAGTTGTACATAAAAAGTGTTTTAGCCTCCTGCGTTGAAATTGACCTGCTCTTCCAAAAACTGCGTATTATCTGCGTGCCATTTTGTTTGCTAAGAATAGTTTAATATAGAGAACGGTGCAATACCATAACAAAGTGATATGTAACCCAATTCTGGAGAAATTGCAGCCATTAAAACATACCCTTCAATGCTATATTTTGAAATTTTCACTTTGTCGCACATTTATTTACTCATTTTAAACTATGAAGTTAGTTCTATTCATGAGGTTAAATTTTATTTGTCTTTACCCTTCCTCTGTCTAAATGGAAAAATTATTTGCCTTAACTGATAATATGTGGGCATGTTGGGCATGTGGATGAGTTGAAACTAAATATTAAAGTGTTTTTTTTTTCTTAAGTTTAAGACCCTCCCCCCTTGAACGGTAATTGTATTGACCTATTACTATTATTATTGACAATTTCATTATTTATCTTTTCTTGTAATTTTTTTTATTCTCATCACAAACCGTGCCAAAAATGATTTGTTCAGAGAAAAAAGTTATTTGATTTTGAGTAAATTGGAAAATTTCCCTAATTTTTAGAGTTTCAAATGTTATCCTATTACCAAAAGAAAGAGGGTCAGCCGTCAGCCCTGGCCAAAGACTCTAGTTCGGCTTTTGTATAGTTACAACTAGGCCCTAATATATTTTGAAGCCCTAAATTGTCCAGTCCACTCAGACAACATTTTAGGGACGTGAGAAAGGAGAAACTACAAGAATTGCAAGAATATATTTAGGAAACTACTAGTAAAAACAATAAATTTTGAAATTTATCTGGGATTTGGAACCAGAGCACTTGCGTTGATACCTCACATCACTGCATCACAAAGATTTACGCAGACCGCTATGGCCATCAAAATGCCAAAGTACTTACATAATATTGCAAGAAGAATTGAGTAGACAAAACATATTTCTAATTTCGAATGTAGGAAATATTTCTCCGAATGTACCAGACAGGACAAATGCCTTAGCTTAATAGTCTCATTCCAATGAAATGTGACGGAAAAGCAGGTCAAGAATGACCGATTACCATCCAAATACCGAAGCACTAATGTTTTAATGTGAGAAAATCCTTGACAGAAAAACACATATTTCCAATTTCAAGCACAGAAAAGATTTCTTGGTATGTATTGGACAGTAGCTAATGCTTTTGCCTAGTAGCCTAATTCAAATGAAATGTGACAGAAAACCAGCTCAAACATAAGCTTTATAAACAAGCTTTTTTATTGAGCCGTGGAATTTACTTAGAAAATTGCCACTGTCAATTTTTGTAAGGAAACATTTCTTCTAATTTTAAGAAAGACGGGACTCTTATACGAGCTTCTTGACCAGTAAGTACTTGCGACTTATAACCCGACGATTATTTGTCTAAGCAGTTGTAAGATGTATACAGGACCGCATGACCGCATAGAGTTATAGGAGCCAGAAAAACGATGCTCCTCCCCTCCCTGTAGGGTATTTCCAAATAAAAAAATTATAAAAAGACGATTCTGTAATTTTTAATGTTTGTTCTCACTTTAAAAAATCCGCTTTGTTTCCATCCTCACTTTTTCGTACCCTAAGTTGAACCAAACCGTAAAACGTATGGTTGGATTAGACTGAACTCTAGTATAGCTGAATTCTAATATAACTCTAGTAATGGAAAAATTTCCACAGAGTATATTTGACAATTTATAAACAAAAAAATTGACAAATAATTCTCCTTTAAAACAGTGCTGTGGTCCCAGCAGTGTGTGGGCTCATAGTAGCATCAGAGTGGACATTTTTCGAGTTTTCTTAACCAAAACTGTAATTGCTAACAGCACTGCAGGGTGACCTTGAGGAATGCCACCTTTCAAAAAAAGCATATCCTGACATACGACATAGCATTTGAACTGGCTTCTGATTTATTGATAATTATCCTGGGTTTGGTCTGTTTTTTTTTTTTTTTTTTTTTTTTTTTTCTTTTTTTTTTTGCTGAAAATCTTTTGCTAGCTAAGTTATCTATTATAGATTGCTTACCCTCTAGTAGCATAATACTTGTAGGCATGAATATATAATGAGACGAGGGTAATATGCTTGAAATTTGCTTGGTAGGATTTCGACTCTTGTTGATAGAAGAGCATCACGAAGTGGGGAAAACATTGTTGAGATCAAGGTGGGCCCAGGATTGCATAATCCCTCCATTAAACTGAAGGTTCCAAGGATTTCTTGCTGTCCGGTTCTAAGCCGGTTTAAGTGCTTTGTTTAGACTCGAGAAGATGTGTTGGTCCCCATCCTGCGCTGTTTCTGAGATCATTGCTTTTCCTTAGGCTATAATAATTTAAATGATTTGCAATTTGGAATATTCCTATTTTAAAAAAACTGTCGTATAATAATATGATATGAAAATCCTATAATAATATGAAAATTGCAATTTGGAATATTATAACTTTAAAGAAAACTGTCGTATCGGCATCTTAACTGACGAATTCAGATGTTTCAAACAGGACTAGTTATGATTTTCAGAAATTCCTATCCCAGGGGATAGGAAACAGGAAATTAGGTGATATAGAATTTATTTACTCAGTCAGGTTTTTTTATTTACATTGGCAGGGAGTAAGGCTCATGATGAGCAAGGGTGCTGCTATGTACTGTTTTGGTTGGGACGGTATAATAGAATGCTGGTAGCTCATTTTGTTGCTAAAAAGTGTAGGGTATTAGTCATGGTAGTAAATGCCCCTGCAGAATCGACTAATGGGGATAGTAGTGATCAGATGAATTTTACTTATAGCTACCGGAACAAATTGACAGGGTCCTATATATATATAATATATATATATATATATAAATCTGAAAGACCAAACAAGTGGTCTTCAGATTTATAGGCTTTTTTTTTTTGGCTGGTGAAATTCTATCTATATTTCAGGAGCGAGACCGGGCTCTGGTCTCAGGTGCACGAATTGAAGTCTCAGCTTGTGGACGAAATTTTACGTAGGACTGACTGTCAGAAAAGACTTTTATCACTGAAAGAAGAATTGGATCTAGAAAAAAACAGGTATTTAAAAGTTGAAGAAAGTAACTTAGTAATCTCTTCTTTCTTTAAAGTTAGATACTGCCTCTAAATTCTCCCCACCACTTTTCTTTGCCTGTCCTCCCATTCTCGCTTCCCCTCCCGTCCTTCAAAATATCTAATAGTTGCCGAATGTTTAACAGAAAGATACTAAATCATTGCTGGCGTTTTTCAAAGCAGTACTTGAGTCAATTTTTTAACTTCATTCAGGGCAGGGTCATTTCTGAATTTAGATCTGGAGCTGAAACGGATCAGATATTCGCCCATAAGGAGCTATTTCTTCATAATACGGAAGTGAAATTAGGCTGCCGAAGCGGTAATATATTTACGACAGAGTCTAACCTAACGTTGGCGAGTATTCACCCATGTGAATACATTCTTTCATAACTTGGACGCAAAATTCAGTTTTCAAAGCGAGAATCCTTTTATTCTGTTTTTGTAATACAAGGGGCATTAAAAAACACGTGGAATTTCGTCAACAAGGTAATGGCAACCATTTTCAAGAACTCTGAAGAAATTGCTTCTTCAGACTTTAGGAGGTTGAGAAACTGTCATAGGAGGCCACCGTGTAGAAGTTTTATGGAAATTGAGAGCAGAATTAGCTAAAGCAGCTCAGGAAAACACTATCGTGGAATCATATTCAATCTTTACGACGTTGCAGCCGTTTATGAATGTAAGAATTTCGCGGAAAATTTCTGCGACATCCTCTTGTAGCCAGGAATCTAGCCCCATCTGACCTGTTTTTTATTCCCAAAACTCAAAGAATAGTTGAAATGCTTCTATTTTAATAGGCACTGGTATACCAAACAACACGCAGCTAGCACATGGCTCAATAAGGGGCATTTTCTTCGGCAAATACCTTTCAATAAAATTCAGATACATGGCCTCATAAGCTGTATATATATATATATATATATTATATATATATATCGATATATATATATATATATATATATATATAGTAGCTTGGCAATGCCTTTAAAGGTTATATTTTTGGTCATAGATTTACTTTTTGCAAGTTATACTTGCATACAACTCTTTTACTTCTCAAGATAGTAAGAATCCTGATATAACTTAGATAGGCCTAGTCAGTGAGTTACACAT
>CM051276.1:6842890-6955390 GCA_027921565.1 Artemia sinica
CGGGGGGGGGGTCGGGGCGGGGGGGGTTCGTTCGGCGGGGTCGCGGTCGGGCGTGGCGGGTCGGAAATTCGGGGGGGTCGGTCGGTCGGGGGTCGGCGGGCGGTTCGGCGCGGGTTCGGGGTCGGGGGGGGTCTGGGGGCGGCCGGGTTCGGGCATTCGGGGGTCGGGGGGGGGTCGGTCGTTCGTCGGGGCGGGGTTTCGGGTCGGCGGGGTCGCTTCGGGCGTGCGGGGTGGGTCGGGGGGCGGGGGGGGGGGGGGGGGGGGGGGTGGGGGTGGGGGCGGGGGGCGGTGGGGGGGGGGACGGGTGGCGGGGGGGCGGGGGGGGCTGGGTGGGGGGGGCGGGGGGGGGGGGGGGGGGGGCGGTGGGGGCGGGGGGGGTTCGGGGGGGGGGGGGTGGTTGGGGGGGGCTCGGGGGGGCGGGGGTTGGGCGGTGGGGTGGGCGGGGGGTCGGGGGGGGGGGGGGGGGGGGGGGGGGCGGGGGGGGGGGGGGGTTTCGTGGGGGGGGGGGGGGGGGGGGTGGGGCGGGGTGGGGTGGGGGTGGGGGTGGGGGGGGTTTCGGTTCGGGTCCTGGCGGCGGGCACATTCTGGGGGGGGGGGGTCGGGGGTTCCCGGTCGGAAGTTAAATAGTGTCCCAGGGGGAGGGTAGTCACACCGTCTTGACAACATAGACTTTGTCGGAAATGGTATTCGTGGCAATTTTTTCTACATTTACAGTAAAGTTCCTGTAGTTGAGTGAACGAATTGCCAGCAATTTGGCTCGTGGAATTGTATTTTGAACAATACAATTCCTATAGATGTCCATGTCGAAATTCTTATCCACATAGCGCGTGGGTACTCCTTTGCAACGTTTCTTGATTTCCTCGTCGTGTTTCTGTATAAAGTACACCTTCGGACTTACAAACATACCACGGGAAATCATGTCGCTTCCCGTTTCTGATTTAAAAAATAAAAGCTGATTTGGCGCCCGACGTTTCACTAGCTCTGGGTAAAGCCCACTCCAATTGGTGTAGTCCATCCGCGAGCTGATGATTTCACCGTGCGCCAAATCATCAAGTAGGTTTGGGGTTTTTACTTTTAGCAGTAGAGAATCTGTGTCCCCGTAGCAGACCTCTACTTGCCCCTTCTCCGGCCACTGTACCCTAGCCACATTGTAGTAGAATTCCAACATGAGCTTTTTAGAGATCTCCAAGATCGCACTGCCTGCAGCAATATTTTTATTCAGGACAATGCTTCTTTTTTTCTATTCAATAGTACCATGTCCGGGCCAATGATTGTGAAGGAAGTGTAATTTGGATCGGCAATAATTCGAGCACATTGTTTGGGATCGGTCACGACGTCACAACGATTCCTATTGCGAACACTCTCGCACATTTTACCAAAAGCCGAATTCAAAATGAGCTTATAAATTTCTTTTTCGGCTTTCGTTTGCGCTTCAGAACGTTTCTTGACAAAAGTGTCAACAAACGTTTTCAGATAGGGTTTTTGACTAAACTGGAGGGCTCTATGAACCTTTGTGACGTTGAAACCGTTGTTGCACATCCATTTTAAAGCCACATGATGTACAACAATATTTTTTTCGGCAGAAGGTCAGCAATAAGTTTTTGTTTTGAAGGTGACCAATGCAATCCGTCCACCTCGACTAAACGCCTATTGCGGGGGCTCAAAGAGTCCC
The DNA here is from genome assembly GCA_027921565.1 of Artemia sinica. Classification (NCBI taxonomy): domain Eukaryota; kingdom Metazoa; phylum Arthropoda; class Branchiopoda; order Anostraca; family Artemiidae; genus Artemia; species Artemia sinica. Next base: position 6,844,563 of record CM051276.1, read on the forward strand.
TAGTCACAGGTCTATTGATGCATGAAACAAAATCCTTTACTGAATCGTGAAGCTCAACTGGTATCTCCCCATCAATTTCAAAAAACCATCCAACCGGCCCATTCTCCTCAACACTGTCAATGTTGGGGAAATGGGGAGCTTGAGGGTCATTGAGCCATTTATAGTCATCGCAGGGTAGCGCATAATGGGACATGGCCGAGGGGTAGAGAGAATTCATATCAAGGAAAACTGCATCCGATTTTGTCCCCGTCTTCTCTCCAGTTGGATCAGTTTCCAAGATACGATCCCCGTGAAAAACGTATCCACTCCTCATTGACCTCTCGATGAACAGGTGCTGATCGATGTCGGTGATTAGCCCAATTTTTTCCCCGCTAATTTTAGGATGAGGTCCATTACCAGATGAGGAGATGAAAAATAATATCCTAAATCAAGATTAAATTCCCCATAGATTTTGTCCGTATTTTTACACATAATGTCTAACAAAGTTAACACATCACTCGACAAATACAGCTTGCAGTAGTCAAACCCATTTTTACACCCTCCCTTTGCCCACACTTTTTTTTAGCAAAACTGTATTCATCGGGGTGCACCTACGATCGTGTAGACTGTCGTAAAACGATTCGATCGATGGAATAGTTTCCTCGGCGAATCTCGACATGGAACAGTAATAATCAGAAGGATAGATGCACTTGACCGTCAACAAATCATATAAATCATTTGGAAATTGTTGCTTGAGAAGGGGGAAAGCGTTGCAGCCGTCATCGTTTTTCTGCACTTGAATTAATTCGCTCAATGATTTGGGGAAAAAACTGTAGGAATCTAAAAAGCGAATTTTATTCGTGTACTCAACGTCGTCTTCAACAATCTCCACATAAATTCCAAAACAAGCAACTTTTCCGATGATTTAGGAATGATTTTGTAGGAAAAGCTGTCTATCACCCATGCATCATCCACTGTTCCATTTCTTTGAAGATGTGCCATTGCTGGTAGCACATACTTCAGATCGTAGTTAGAATTATGTATAAAAACCGGAAGAAAGAGTTGCTGTTTAATTTTTAAATTACATGAATTGTGAGCCCACCCCCGAAAGTTACTTTTCCCCGTTGAATTGGGGTCAATAAGATGATTATGATCCTGGACCGCGTCTTTTGGGGCAAGAGCACTCCTACAAACCCAACAAATTGTCCCCTTTTCTAGTGCCAGTTGCTCCTTATCTGATAATGACATTGGGTAGTTGGTGTGACGCAATCGTGAAATTGCACCGTTCGCTGTTTTTATTAAAGACACCAATAACTTCTCCATGCTACCCTCCTCATCCATAGTAAAAAAAACTCTTCCAGCTGCATTTTATTATTAGAATCGCGACGGGCATGCGCATAGAAACACGCAACTAGTTTGTGTTCCTTGACTATATTTGGCCTTGATGGGTCCGATACCTCCACCAGTCTTGATTCACAATCCAAACATACTTTATCAACCTGTAGCAGGGAATTTGGAAGTTTTTAAATTGTAAAGTATCTTTGCCTTCTGCCGGCATTTCTATTCTTTGATTGCCATGAATTTTACAATATCTCATGTGATCCGTGAATGTTCGCTCAGATCTAAATGAGGAAAGGCACATGGGGCAATAGTAACATTCTCCTTTGTTCTTGCCTTGGGATAAGCGTCTACTTATTGCCGTAACGGGGAAAAATGACCATAGGAATTTACATCTTTGGGGGGCTCATAAATAACCCAAACCCAATTTTTAACATTATCTACTAACGGTGTCCTAACTGAATATAAAACTCCTTTTTTATTCGGTTTCATTCCCCCATTTACAAATTCTGTGTCATACTGGAGAACAACCACCCCAACCCAAGATTTTCGTTTTGCTTTTTCAATATGGCTATTTCTTTTAAGGGCACCGGATACTTCCCCTCTAAAACAATCAAAATTTACTTTAGGGAAATTTTCACTCACCATTCTCTTTTCGGTTTTTGACCAGACTGTATTCGCGTGGTTCCCGATGGGCCAGTTATCTCCACTTGTTGCATTGGAGTAATGCATTAGCCTTAGCCTTCTTTTGAGGAGGAGAGTAATTGTAGGAATTTTCCTCCCTAAAAGAAGAAAAAATTTAGTATGGAAAAAACGATTCCCCTTTTTTACAGAAGAAAAAATTAGTCTGCACAAAGAACCCCCTCCCCTCCCTCCCCCTTACTTTCCAGTCTGATAGATTGCCAGCTTATAGATTACCAGTTTTTAGATTGCCAGCTTCTTTTTTTGAAATGTCCACGTGAAGCTATGCTGCACATTCTTGTGCAATTCATATCAATAACAAAAAACCAGTCTGATTATCTTATACACCATTGACTATAGTTTCAAAACATGCTTGGCCACTTTATACCTTGCCAGCATTCTTGCAATGTCCATGTGATACTGTAGTGCCTTAGGCGTGGGTTTTCTTGTACGGTTCATATCTATTACACTTTTGAGCATATTCTTATGCAATTCCATAGGTACATGCTCTGGAAAGGGGTCAAGGAACGTAATCTCCCCAAATAGCACAGGAAGGAACATAATCTACGCAAATTCATTATTAGCATTCTACTCAAGTTCCACCTCAAATACCTCATTCTGTCAAATTTTCAACTTGATATGCTTAGCCTTAATAGTGCTCGTTTAATTGTAGCAGAGGTCGTAGTACGAGCAGTAGAAGTAATAATAGTGTTGAATTAGTATTAGTAGTAGCAGTATTACTAGCAGTAGTAGCAGGTAGATGCCCCAGAAGTTTCATCTTCATACGCTAAGCTGTTCCAAAAAAAATTGCTGATACACATGTATCAGCAATCTGTATGTTATTGCAAGTTATCAATTTTTAAAATTTAAGGTTGTTATAGAAGGGATGATCGTAAAAACTTTGAAGGAGGCTCATTCGATTAGAAATTGAAAGTTCAAGTTCAATTTCGAAGAATCAAAGGTAATCACAGGGCAATCAGCCTTTCCCTCTTAACCGACATCCCCCCCCAAAATACATCCGATCAAAATAAAAATAAACATTTTGTTCAAAATAGTCTGAAAATCAAATAACCATGCCTTTGGGGTTAACAACCCCACCAGCAGTATCTGGGGCAAGGGCTGTGAGTTAAGCTAGTTGCTCATTGCTAACTCATAAGGTTTTTGTAGAAATTTTTTTAAATGAACTTTGGGGGGGGGAGGGCTCATTCGATTAGAAATCAAAATTTCCAGTGCACTTTTTCAGAGTTAAAAGTGATCGGAGGGCTTCCACCCCACCTTATTTTTCCCCAATTACATCCGATCTAAATTTTGGGACGGCCATTTTATTTAAAACAATTTAAAGGTTAAATAACTATACCATAGTTAAATAACTATGGTTCATAACCCTATTGTGTTTTACCCAATGTAAGTACGGTGGTTGAGTTGCACGAGGGTTCAGTAGCACGAGGGTTCAGTTGTACGGGGGCTCAGTTGCACGGGGGTTCAGTTGCACGGGGGTTTAGTTGCACGGGGGTTCAGTTGTACGGGGGTTCGGTTATACGGGGTTTCAGTTGCACGGGGGTTCAGTTACACGGGGGTTTAGTTAAATGGGGTTAAGTTGCACGAGGCTTCAGTTAAAGGGGGTTCAGTTGCATGAGGGTTCAGTAGCACGATGGTTCAGTTATACGGGGGTTCAGTTGCACGGTGGTTCGGTTATACGGGGGTTCAGTTACACGGTGGTTCATTTACAGGAGTTCAGTTGCTTGGGGTTCAGTTACAAGGTGGTTCAGTTACACGCACACCGCTGATAAAGTTTAGATATGAGAGGACATTTGGAAATGGTTAAAGCATGATTCGACCTTCCGTTTCTCGAAAGAGCTCATTCTCTTTTCGTTTTTCATCTCCAGCGACTTAATATAGAAAAGAGAATAGTAGGAACTTCGGTGAAAACTCCTAGAAGTTCGGGTTACAGTAGTCCAGTAACACTAGGGTTCAGTTGTACGGGGGTTCAGTTACATGGGGGTTCAGTTACACGGGGGATAGTTAAATGGGGTTGAGTTTAACGGGGGTTGAGTTGCACGAGGGTTCAGTTAAAGGGGGTTCAGTTGCATGAGGGTTCAGTAGCACGATGGTTCAGTTGCACGGGGGTTCTGTTGCACGGGGGTTCGGTTATGCGGGGGTTCAGTTACACGGTGGTTCAGTTACACGGGGGTTCAGTTACAGAAGCTCAGTTGCTTGGGGTTCAGTTACACGCACACCGCTGATAAAGTTTAGATATGAGAGGACGTTTGGAAATGGTTAAAGCACGATTCGACCTTCCGTTTCTCGAAAGAGCTCATTCTCTTTTCGTTTTTCATCTCCAGCGACTTAATATAGAAAAGAGAATAGTAGGAACTTCGGTGAAAACTCCTAGAATTTCGGGGGAACTTCTAGGAAATCGATACTTCTGGTGCCCTTTTTAAGAGTAAAAAAAGTGAAAAAAAACTGGAAAGTCGGAAACATTCGTCATTTCAAGCTGGTTCATTAATTTTGAAAGAAGCAATGTTAGACCTTTAGCCTTCAAAAAACCTAGGACATTCATATGATGTATTCAGATATGACGTTGTGCATGCACGTATTCAAAAGGGCGTAGCTCACGAACAGGGGTATTAAGTTGGACCTTTCAGAGAATGATGGGGGGGTGATCAATTGACCAAAACACAATATTCGCACGCTACTGCTACTACTACAATTTCTAACATCGCTACTAGTATTACTGCTATCACCAATACTACTACTACAACTTCTGCTTCTGTAGTTATTACTTCTAAGTCTGAGGATATTGAGGTAAAAATGAGGGGCAAGGGCGCTGAAAGCCTTTATATCTCTTCAACATCCTCTTATCATACTCTGCAAGTTCCAACCTGATACCCTCAGCCTTTCCTTAGATATTGCTGATATTCTCTTTTCATAATCAGCAAGCATATACTTTGTTTTGATTGTGGTCGGTATCCCTTTCAATAATTCTTTAAAGTTTAATCTTAATGCTCTGAATTTTTTTGGAGATTGAGGACCAAACGTGTCCTGTTTTCTTAATATAAAACCTTCAATGTTAACAACGGGGGAACTAACATAATCTAATTAACATTATTTGATCTTGAACTCTTTTGAACAAAATAGCTATTTCAAAATTGTAAAATTTTGAGCCTGTGTTTTTAGAGGCAGGGCAGCTAAAAGGGGATGGGAGGGGTTTGGCAACCCTTCAACCTCTTCAATATCCCCCTCGATATGTCCCTAAAAGTTTCAACGAAATACACTCAGCTCTTCTTAAGATTAAATAAAAAAAAACAAGTTTTTTTTAACTGAAAGTAAGGAGCGACATTAAAACTTAAAACGAACAGAAATTATTCCGTATATGAAAGGGGCTGTCCCCTCCTCAACGCCTCGCTCTTTACGCTAAAGTGTTTTATTGTTTAAAAAAATAGAGTTGTGAGAAAGTCAAACTTTAGCGTAAAGAGCAAGGCGTTGAGGAGGGGACAGTCCCTTTCATATACGGAATAATTTCTGTTCGTTTTAAGTTTTAATGTCGCTCCTTACTTTCAGTTAAAAAGACTTGTTTTTTTTATTTAATTTTTGAACGTTTTTGAATAAATGCAGGTTTTGATCTTGGCTAACAGTACATGAATAATTAAAACAAAATTTTCATATTAATTTACTTTTATTTGGTTAAATGGCTTTCTCGAAACTTGTTTCATTTTATTTACGAACGTTTTTATTAGTAATAAATATAGGCAACTTACGAATTAACTTACGTAACGAACTTCTATATTCATATATTTTTAATACGTATATTAGGGGGTTCGCCCCCTAGTCAATACCTTGCTCTTTAAGCGAAAGTTCGAATTTTGTTCCAATTCTTTAAAAATGACCGCTTAATCACAAAGGCCGTTAATTAGAATAAATAGCTCTTATGAAAGTACTAAAAAATCTCTGGCGTAAAGAGTGAGGTATTGACTAGGGGGTGAACCCAATCATATATGTAATATTTTCTGTTCGTTTAAAGTTTTGATGTTGCTGCTGTTGCAGTTGAAAAACTTGTTTTTTTATATTTAATTTTTGATTTTTTTTTAAATAATGCTGGGAAGTCCGGCGTCCCCTTCATAGCAATGTCCCTTCCCCCATGAAAACTTCCTTTATGGAAAGATCCTCCTACATAACCCCTGACCCCAGGCACGTACGCAGGAATTTGTTTCGAGGGGGGCCCAATTTGTTTCGGGGGGGCCAAATCCTTCAAACCCATTATTCTGTGATAAAAATCAGAAAATTATGGGAAAATGAAAAAAATCGTGAGATTTCGGGGGGGGGGGGAGGGCTTGGGCCCGGAGCCCCCTCCCCTTGCGTACGTCCCTGCCCGACCCCCCCCCCCCACTACCAGGAAAAATCTCCCCTGAAAATGTCTGTACTGTATACTTCCCAATAACCAATACTATATGTTAACATTGGGTAAAGTTCATAACTTTCAGCCCTCCTCCCGGGAACTTCGGGGGATTAAGTCATCCTAAAAGACATACTTATAATATTTTCGAACATGTTGAACAAAATGGCTATCTCAAAATTTTGATCAGGTGACTTTGGGAAAACAATGAGCGTGGGAGGGGGCCTAGTTGCCCTCCATTTTTTTGGTCACTTAAAAAAGGCACTAGAACTTTTAATTTCCATTCCAATGAGCCCTCCCGCGATATTCTAGGACCACTGGGTCGATACGATCACCCCTGGGAAAAAAAAAAAATAAACACGCACCCGTGATATTTCTTCTGGCAAAAAATGCAAAATTCCACATTTTTGCAGATAGGAGCTTGAAACCTCTACAGTAGGTTTCTCTGATACGCAGCATATGATGGTGTGATTTTCCTTAAGGTTCTATAATTTTTAGGGGGTCTTTCCCCCTTTTTTCGAAAATCAGCCAAATTTTCTCAGGCGCGTTACATTTTATGGGTAGGATTAAACTTGATGAAACTTATATATTTAAAATCAGCATTAAAATCCGGTTCTTTTGATATATCTATTTGTATCAAAATACCGTTTTCTAGAGTTTCGGTTACCATTGAGCCGGGTCCCAATAACCAATACTATATGTTAACATTGGGTAAAGTTCATAACTTTCAGCCCTCCTCCTGGGGGCTTCGAGGAATTAAGTCATCCTAAAAGACATAGTTATAATATTTTCGGCCATGCTGAACAAAATGGCTATCTCAAAATTTTGATCGGGTGACTTTGGGAAAAAAATGAGCGTGGGAGGGGGCCTAGTTGCCCTCCATTTTTTTGGTCACTTAAAAAGGGCACTAGAAATGTTAATTTCCGTTCCAATGAGCCCTCCCACGATGTTCTAGGACCACTGGGTCGATACGATCACCCCTGGGAAAAAAAAAACAAATAAACACGCATCCGTGATCTTTCTTCTGGCAAAAAATAAAACATTCCACATTTTTGTAGATAGGAGCTTGAAACCTCCGCAGTAGGGTTCTCTGATACGCTGAATATGATGGTGTGATTTTCATTAAGGTTCTATAACTTTTAGGGGGTCTTTCCCCCTTTTTCCGAAAATCAGCCAAATTTTTTCAGGCGCATAACTTTTGATAGGTAAAATTAAACTTGATGAAACTTATATATTTGAAATCAGAATTAAAATTTTATTCTTTTGATGTATCTATTGGTATCAAAATTCCGTTTTTTAGGGTTTCGGTTACCATTGAGCCGGGTCGCTCCTTACTTACAGTTCGTCACCACGAACTGTTTGATTAAATAAAAAAAAAACAAGTTTTTTTTAACTGAAAGTAAGGAACGACGTTAAAACTTAAAACGAACAGACATTATTCCGTATATGAAAGGGACTGTCCCCTCCTCAACGCCTCGCTGTTTACGCTAAAGTTTTTCATTGTTTAAAAAAAAAATAGAGTTGTGAGAAAGTCAAACTTTAGCGTAAAGAATGAGGCGTTGAGGAGGGACAGCCCCTTTCATATACGGAATAATTTCTGTTCGTTTTAAGTTTTAACGTCGTTCCTTACTTTCAGTTAAAAACAACTTTTTTTTTATCTAATTTTTGAACGTTTTGAATTAATGCAGGTTTCGATTTTGGCTCACCGTACATGAATAATTAAAAAAAAAAAATTTGAATATTAATTTTACTTTTATTTGGTTAAATGGCTTTCTCGAAACCTGTTTAATTTTATTTCGGAACGTTTTTATTAGTAATAAATATACGTAACTTGCGAATTAATTTACGTAACGAACCTCTATATTCTTATATTTTTAGTACGTATATTAGAGGGTTCGCTCCCTAGTCAATACCTTGCTCTTTAAGCTAAAGTTCGAATTTTGTTCCAATTCTTTAAAAATGACCCCTTAATCACAAATGCCGTTAATTAGAATAAATAGCTCTTATGAAAATACTAAATAATCTTTGGCTTAAAGAGCGAGGTATTGACTAGGGGATGAACCCAATAATATACGTAATGTTTTCTTTCGTTTTAAGTTTTGATGTTGCTCCTTTCTTTCAGTTAAAATACTTGTTTTTTTTATATATAATTTCTAATCTTTATTTAAATAATGTTGGGAAATCCAGCGCCCCCTTCATAGCAATGTCCCTTCTCCCATTAAAACTTCCTTCATGGTAAGATCCTCCCACATAACCCCTGACCCACTCCCCCCCCACTACCAGAAAAAATCCCCTCTGAAAACGTCTGTATACTTTCCAATAACCTATATGTTAACATTGGGTAAAGTTCACAACTTTCAGCCCTCCCCCTGGGGACTTCGGGGGATTAAGTCATCCTAAAAGACATAGTTATCATATTTTCGACCATGCTGAACAAAATGGCTATCTCAAAATTTTGATCGGGTGACTTTGGGAAAAAAATGAGCGTGGGAGGGGGCCTAGTTGCCCTCCATTTTTTTGGACACTTAAAAAGGGCACTAGAACTTTTAATTTCCGTTCGAATGAGCCCTCCCACGATATTCTAGGACCACTGGGTCGATACGATCACCCCTGGAAAAAAAACACAAAAAAAAACACAAAAAAACAAATAAACACGCATCCGTGATCTTTCTTCTGGCAAAAAATGCAAAATTCCACATTTTTGTAGATAGGAGCTTGAAACCTCCGCAGTAGGGTTCTCTGATACGCTGAATATGATGGTGTGATTTTCATTAAGGTTCTATAACTTTTAGGGGGTCTTTCCCCCTTTTTTCCAAAATCAGCCAACTTTTCTCAGGCGCATAACTTTTGATAGGTAGAACTAAACTTGATGAAACTTATATATTTGAAATCAGCATTAAAATCTGATTCCTTTGATTTATCTATTGGTATCAAAATTACGTTTTCTACAGTTTCGGTTACCATTGAGCCGGGTCGCTCCTCACTTACAGTTCGTTACCACGAACTGTTTGATAATACAGATCTTCCTTTTTGATAAACTGGATGCACATAGCGCCTTTTGATTTAGTGTAACCTACCCCTCAATATTTTCTTAAGTTTCACCTTAATACCCTTAGCCTTTTTGAATAAACCCAGGAACAAATATTTCATATTAATAAATCCTGCATGTAAACAATGGTAAGTTACATAATTTACATTCTTCACCTCGGGACCGTGGAGAGCATGGCATCCCGTGAGGAGTAGCTATAAGACCTTTTTACTACTTTGAACAAAATGACGATTATAAAGTTTTGACTATTGTATACGAGAGGGGACACCTAAAAAGGTCAAGGAGATTGAGCTACCCTTCAATCTCTCTTCAACATCCCCTCAACATACCTTGAAAATTTTAACCTAATACCCTTAGCCGTTCCTTAGATATTGCTGAATTTTTTTTTCGCAATCAGCAAACAGCTAGTTTGTTTTGATTGTGTTTGGCATCTGTCTCAACACTTCCTTAAAGTTTCATCGTAATGCTCTAAGCTTTTTTGGATATTCAGAATCAAATATGCCCTCACTTCTTTATAAAAACCTTGCATCCAAATAATAATTATATGAAAGTTGCGTTACCAATGGGCAACTTACATACTTTATAGCCCTTGTCCCGGGGCCTTTGGAAGATTTTGTCAACCTTTGAGTTATAATTATATGACTTTTGGACTGTTTTGATTCAAATAGCTATCTCAAAACTTTGATCGGATGTTTTTGGTGAATAAAGAGTTTGGGGAGAGGGCTGGCTGCCCTCTAATCCTTTTCGACTCTTAGAAAGGGCACTAGAACTTCCGAATTTCAATCAAATGAGCCCCCTCCAAAGCTTATAAGACCACTCTTTCCATAAAAACCGTATATATTAACAGTGGTCAACTAGCATAACTTATAGCCCTTGACCCGGGGGGGGGGGTGGTGGTTTGTGAACCACCGAAGAGGCACAGATATTCGGCCTTTGGACTATATTGAACTAAATGGCTGTCTCACCTGATCGAATATTATTATTATTATTATTTATTGGAAAACCCGTCATACAAAAAAGGAAAAGACGGAGCAATAAGCAAAACAACAAAAAAAAAGCAATACACATAAACTTAGGAGTTATACATGTGGTTTGTAGTGACGAACGCTGGAGCTAAGATCTAAATCAGCACTTAGAACAAATTACACAAAACGAGAAAGAAAAACACAATTATACACTGCTCTGTATGTACGCGACATGTTTCTCTTTTCTTTTTTTTAGGCTCCTAAATACTGAACAAACATAAATAATATGAACATCATTGCATCAAGCCGCAATTGGTAAAAAAAAAAAAAAAAAAAAAAAAAAAAAAAAAAAAAAAAAAAAAAAAAAAAAAAAAAAAAACAAATACATCTTAACTAATGGTTAATACTGACGACCAGGGATGATTCAACTTCATTAAACGGGAATTATAAGCACGAATTTGCTTTTTCACACGGCTATAATGGGGTCAGCAATGCTGAATTTTCTAATCAGATAAGAATTGCGCGTCCAAGGGGGAAAACGTAAAAGATATTTTGCGAACCGGAAGAAAACTGAACGAATTTTTGACTTGTCAGAATTTGTGAGCATTTTCCAAAACGGCGATATGTACAAATAATGTGGTAGAGCGACAGAGTTAAAAAGTTTCGAGAGAAGATGGCGGTTGAACCGTAACTTATTAGTTACAAAAGAAGCGTATGATAACCCAACTCTACGCTCAATGTGAGCAATTAATAGTTTTCGCGTGTGCATTACTGACGAACCAATGGAAGACCGAGGTAGGTGATATGATCTACTGGCTTAATCCTGCTACTTCCGAGAGGAATATCCCTAGGTGACGCTTGCTTCCAATTGAAGAATACAACTTCGGACTTTTCAGCATTGAACTGAAGACCTAGTTTCGCATACTCAGATTGTAGCGTTGGCGAAAGTCTCGCTTATGCGCTGGATAGTGCGGCTCACATTCAGAATGTCGTCTGCATAACATACGAGAGATAAATCAAGACCGGCAAAGATGAATGATGTGGGAACAGCTGACTGTGCATCAAGAACTACATTATTGAAGAGTGAAGGGGAAGAAACAGCACCTTGACGGTACCTTTTTCAACATTGACAAAATATTAGGGGTTGGTGCATAGACTTGAGAGCCGTCAACTTTAGCTAATGGGTTAAGTATTATGGCGAACATTAAGACGATAATACGTATCTCGAAGGGCTCTGATATATGAAGGGGCTCACTCCACGTTTTGGCTGCATGGAGTAGCATAGCGGCGTGAATGAGAGAGTCGAACGCTTTAACGAACATCATGCCCAGCCAACACGAGAGTTTTCACCTGATGCATCAGGATCGATCAATGCGTTCGTGACAACCGACAAAGCGTGGGCACAACCGAGACGTGGCTGGAATCCAAATTGGTTAGGTGGAACATAGCATTTTGCGTTCAGTTGGTCAATGAACAGAAGTTCAAAAAGCTTACAGAAGGTAGTAGCCACTGTTATAGGGCGGAAGGACGAGCACTGGGTTGCGAGTTTACCTTTCTTTGGAATTGGAGTGAGATCTCCGATTGAGAAAGAAGACGGTACAACTCCTTGGGTAACAATCATCTGCATCAAAAGAGCAATATGGTTTACCAGCAGCTCGCTTCCATGCAGAATGTGAAGAGCACTTATTTTATCGATGCCAGAAGATTTCTTACTCTCCAAGCTTCAACTAGGCTCGGATTACTGGACCAGTGCTTTGTGACACCCCGACGTATACGTTTAAGAGGTATACTGGCTTTTTCTGCGCATCGCAGAGCATGGCAAATTTGCGCAAGATAGATATCTAGCAACATCCGTATTTCATTTGCATCAACTTGCAGATTTTCCATGAGCAGCTGGAACGGAACATGAATTTTATGAAGGACAGAATTAGTTACTGCAGCAAAAAGGTCATCTTGGATATTTTCCCAATCCCTGTAAAATTGGCGTGGGGCTGATGTGGTTGTGTAGTGGGAGTAGACTGAGCAGAGGAACAATAAATAGATGCAGATATTGGAAGGTGGTCTGATAGTTGGAAATCAGTAACGACGTGAATAGGTGACACTTGGAGATTTATAGAAGAAACTGCACGGTCAAGGTTCGATACGTGACTTGAATGGTGTGTGTAAGTGTAATCAAGATCTTTCGGCAATATCCTAAGCCAATCGTCAAAAATACCAGACAAAATAGAAGTACGTAATAACGAGGCGTCAGTTAAATTACAGTTAAAATCTCCTATAATAATACAACACTTACCTAACAGGCGATCTTTGAAAGGCAAGACTCTAGTTTCTCACACGCAGAAGTAAATAAAAATTCCGATCGGTCATTGCGATAATCTGTTGGGAGATAGACGTTTACAATAACATACTCTTTTACACGGACAGCAAGAAAAAAATCACATGAATCCAAAATACTCGACCGGCACGAGGTCCAACAAGCATCGCAATACCACCCGAGGGGCGGCCACTAGAAGCGGATCGTTTAGAGCGGGCACCGAATAGCTAGTAAAATTATTGTCAAAAATTCAGAATGCCTAAACTATGACTCGTCAAAAAATACTCTTGCAAGCACAATACGTCACAATTCGAAAGCAAACCTTTTATCACAGGAATTTTAACTAAAAGTCCACCATTAATATTCCACGAAAGTACAGCTTGCGTAGTAGTAGACACATCCATGTCATACCATGGGCTTTGCTAGTTGACTGTTGTTATTAGGACACTTTACACTGTAACAAGTATGGCCGGTAACTTTACATTCTAGACAGAACATTTTTTCCGAACACGGAAAGACACTGTTTGAGGTGTGATCGCATGATCCACAGCGAGAGCAGAGGGCCCGATTAGAGCACTGCGAGGGCCGAGATGCCCAGGTCTTATGACATGAGAAACAACGCTTTGGGAGATATACAAATGCTTGTGCAGAAAGCTTTTCGTAGCCAACTTTCACAGAAACTTTTAAGAACTGATCCAGGTTTTGTTTTGACTCAAAGTAGACCTTGAACACTCGGGACTTTCCGCACTATGAAACTTTCACGCAATTGGTACAGATATTTTACTTGATTTTCATTGTATTCGATCGGTACACCTTTTAGACTCCCTATAAACAGTGGGGATTTCACACTCATCGAGATGCCTGAGGTACTGTTTTAAGCATTCTCGGCAATTTTATTCGCTTGCAACGCTTTGACTTAACAACAAGTTTCCATTCCGAAGCCGATTTTTTAAGTTCACTTATTTCACCTGAAGCCTCAGGGCAAAGTTTATCGACGAAGTCCTTACGAGCATTAGGTGAGGTCAGGTTTGCAGGACAGTTTTTTAGTATACCGGCAAACGTGGGAGCTGGGCAGGGCTAATTGTTACGTTGGTATCAATTCTAGCTGGCCAAACAGGGCCTGAATGCGTCGCATTCTCTAAAAAGCCGTCAATTTTCCGAGAGAATTCATTAACTTTCGAGACTAAAGTAGCCGAGACTGCCTCCCCGATTGTTGGTGTTTCAGAAGGTGAGAATATAACAAAAGTGGGAACAGGCAAATTATCCTTTGCTGCCTAATTTAACTGTTTACAAATGTCAAATACATTATCTTCATCCTTTGCATTTTTCACACACCGGCTCTGAATATTCAGCTCTTTATACAGAAACTCTTTAGCACTGATAATAGTACCAGTGATAAAAAAACTTACAGCTTTTCTGATAATCAGATCAATTTTCGCACCATCAAGCATAGATCTCGTGACAAGTTCAGTAATGGGTTAAAATAATTTTCCTATTTTGATCGGTCATTGCGCAATCTAACTATCATAGCCAGGGACAGTCGAGTAAATTTAAACAATAGAGAACAGTGTCCTGAAGACGTTTCTTTACTCTAGCATCAGATCTTCACTTTAATTGTAGGTAAATTTCACTATTCAAGGACTCTGTATACATGTATCATAATATGAATGCACTCTAGAATCTGCTATTCAGAATTATTATAGATGACGCTATTTTGCTTCCAAACAAAGAGCATAAATTATTAACAATGTTATAAGGCAACTCCAGTTAAATAAATCTATTCTTCAGCACAAATTATATGAGAAAAATTGAAAACTATGTTTTCTTACTGTTCCTGGGATCACAGAATCCAAACCGAGCATAACCTTGGTTAAAGAATCAAACTATTTCCATATAAATTTGACTTATTTCAAACTTGGTATTTTATTTGCTTCCACTGATTAGAAATATACTATTAGAAATATACAAAGTTCAGTAATGGGTTTAAATGGTTAGGTTAGGTTAGGTTATGTGGGGAAAAGAGAGTGAGGGCTGCCCTCCGGTCACTTTTGATTCCTAAAAACGGAACTAGAAATGTTTCATTTCCAATCAAATGAACCTCCTCTGACAAACACTATATGCAAACGATGGGCGAATTGTATAACTTATAACAGCTGCACCAATGCCTGTGTCTGTGTGTGTGTGTGTGGGGGGGGGGTAATGTTCCCAAAGACATAGTTACTAGACCTTTCAACTATGTTGAATAGAGGGCTATCTCAAAATTTGATTGAATATGTTTGGGAATTGATGAGCGTAGAACGGAGGCTGGTTGCCCTCCAATCGCTTTTTACTCTTAAAAAAGGCCACTAGACCTTTCCATTTCCAATCGAATGAACTTCTTTCAAAGTTTCTACAACAGTTCCTTCTACACAAAGTGCCTCGGTAGAAAAACAGAAAAAAAATATACTGTGCCCACATCGCTCTTTTCTTAGGCAGCGAAATCTTGTCACCTGTAACAAAATACCAAAAGACAAGCAGATGGAGGGGAGTTTCACAAGGCCGTATCCAGGGGGGCTAGGGGGTTTGACCCCCTCCCGAAATGTTTGTCTGACTCGTTAATGCGTTTTTTGAGGTTTTTTTGTGTAACCCCCCCCCCCCCAAAAAAAAAAAATTGTAAAATCCCCCTCGAACAAAATCCCGGGTACGGCCTGGGAGTTTCATCTCATGTAGCCTCCTTAGTGCTGCTACTTGAAAGACAGCAATTCATATGGTGACGAAAATATTTGGGAACAGTGAAATTGTTATTGATTATTTGAAAAAAACTACGTTTTCTAAAGAGTTAAAGAGGCTGAGTTACAAGGTCGAACCTTAAAACGTACAGGGATTAGGAGGCACAGTTGGGGGCTGCCGCCCCCCAAACCCCCCGCTTTTGCAGCCTTTAAATAAAAAAAAATTTCTTTAAACTGAAAGTAAGGAGCGACATTAAATCTTAAAACGAACAGAAATTATTCCGTATATGAAAGGGCTGTGCCCTCCTCAACGCCTCGCTCTTTACGCTAAAGTTTGACTTTCTCAACAACTCTTTTTTTTAAACAATAAAAACTTTAGCGTAAAGAGCGAGGCGTTGAGGAGGGCACAGCCCCTTTCATATACGGAATAATTCCTGTTCGTTTTAAGTTTTAATGTCGCTCCTTACTTCAGTTAAAAAAGACTTGTTTTTTTTATTTAATTTTTGAACGTTTTTGAATAAATGCAGGTTTTGATCTTGGCTCACAGTACATGAATAATTAAAACAAAATTTTCATATTAATTTACTTTTATTTGGTTAAATGGCTTTCTCGAAACTTGTTTCATTTTATTTACGAACGTTTTTATTAGTAATAAATATACGTAACTTACGAATTAACTTACGTAATGAACTTCTATATTCATATATTTTTAATACATATATTAGGGGGTTCGCCCCCTAGTCAATACCTTGCTCTTTAAGCGAAAGTTCGAATTTTGTTCTAATTCTTTAAAAATGACCGCTTAATGACCCCCCGAAAGCGGGGGGTTTGGGGGGCGGCGGCCCCCCAACTGTGCCTGCTAATCCCTGTACGTTTTAAGGTTCGACCTTGTAACTCAGCCTCTTTAACTCTTTAGAAAACGTAGTTTTTTTCAAATAATTTCTGCACGTTTTTGTAGAGTTTATTACTTATTATTGCTTGACTAACTGTTAGCTGATCGTGTCAGGAGTTAAAGTTGGGGGGCTGCCGCCCCCCAAACCCCCGCTCTTTAACATTCTTGTGTTAAGGCTTTTAATTCCTGAATACTCAAATTACGTCGTACAGGGTGCCTCCTAATCCCTGTACGTTTTAAGGTTCGAACTTGTGACTCAGCCTCTTTAACAGCCCCCCAACTGTGCCTCCTAATCTCTGTACGTTTTAAGGGTCGACCTTGTAACTCAGCCTCTTTAACTCTTTAGAAAACGTAATTTTTTTCAAATAATTTAAAAACGAAACTGAGTTTCTTTTTTAAAGTTTAAATTCAGTATATAAAAAATTTGCTCTGACGTTGAATTGAACCCGGGTTTTCCGCCTGACAGTCTGGAGTATCAACCGATGGACTAAAGAGACACAATTGTAATTGTTTTTTAGTTTAATGGAATCTATTTTCGACGCAAGCAAATTCCCACAAAACTTGATATTTGGTTTTTGGAAAACAGGGAAGGAGTGATCAGATTGAGCTGAAATTTCTAGGATAAGCTCCCAGGCCCCAGGAAAGCTTATCCTCTAAATTTCAGCCCGATCAGACAACGTTAAAGGGGGGTTGTGGTGGGAAAAATTAACATGGGCTATTATAGGAAAACGAGGTTTTTCGTAAATGTAAATTCGGGGGATAATTTTTTCGGTCTGAAAATATCAAAAGGCCCTAACAGGTCGAATTCTGCTTCGAATGAGTCCTCATTCACCCGGATCAGTTGCCAACTTTGGCCTGTAGGCGTGGATAAGAAAAAAAAAGAAATGAATTTTAAGTGGCTATATTTGGTTTTTTGAAAACAGGGAAGGAGTGATCGGATTGAGCTGAAATTTCGAGGATAAGCTCCCGGGCCCTAGGAAAGCTTAACCTCTAAATTTCAGCCCAATCAGACAACGTTAAAGGGGGGCTGTGGTGGGAGGGTCGAAACTTCCGGCCCAGTTTACCCCATGAAGATAAAGTCGGAGGAGGATGAAATTTTGCAAGTTTCTTAGTTCGAGCTTGGGCTAAAAAAATGCGATTACCGCCGTCTCTCTGCGACCTCTAGGACCTGAAATCGCTTAACATTGTGGTGGGTCGCCTCTTTATAGAGGCACAAGTGTGCCTCCTTGATTATTCAGTGTAAAATGATTATTCTATATTTGAAATTATTTTCGTTATATATTTAAAGCGTTTTCGATAGGTTACATCGATGTTCAGGAAATTACACCGTAATTTTATTTCGAGGGGAGGGGGCTCCAAACGGTGGCAAAATAAATAAGAATGAGTTTTAGGGTTATTAATTAAAAAGCTTTCCGAAAAAGAAGTTTTTTAAAGAAAAGTAAAGGCCATATTCAACTTGAGATCAGAAGAAATAGAAACCTACAATAGCTCAAACGTAAAACGACTAGAAATAGTATTAAATAATAGATGAAACCCAAAACGAACAGGAATTAAATAAACAATCATAGCAAAAAAACATGCAAAAGGTACTAATATAAATGAATAAATAAATCTTAAAACGTGTAAAGCTTAAATTGAATATGCAAATCAAGCTTAAAACGAACAAAAATATTTTGCTATTGAAGTATGAATGAAACCCAAAACGAACAGAAATTGAATAGACAATCACAGCAAAACAACATACAACAGATACTAATATAAATGAATAAATAAATCTTATAACGTGTCCAAACTTTAATTGAATATGCAAATCAAACTTGAAACGAACAAAAATCACTACAAACCAGAGTTTAGGTTTTGCCTCTCCTCACTGTAAAAGTCTAAAACCTACTGCGTCATTGGCGCTTTACTGAAAACGAATTGTAAGAAAAATATTTTCTTTTTTACTTATTGCAACATTGAAAACGAACATGAAAATGACAGTAAAATTAAATTTTGAACTGATGAGCTCTCACAAATTAATATCATTATATATCAAATACTCAGTTTAGTTTATTAGTTCTTTCGAAGACTGTTCAAGACAAATATACTTTCAATAAAAACAAGAGTTTGAATACTGCCCCCTTCCCTTAGTGTAAAAGTCTAACTGACGCTTCACTGAAAACGAATTATATTACAAATATTTTATTTTCCAGTTATCACAGCATTGAAAATGAAAATAAAAATTACAGTGAAATAAAATCTTGAACTGATGATCTTTCAACAATTAATACCATTACGTGTCAAGTATTCAGTTTGATTTTATTTGTACTTTCCAAGACTGTTAAACATATATAGTTTTCAGTTAAGAGCCAATGACGTAGTAGGTTATAGACTTTTACTGTGAGAGAAGGAGGCAAAACCCAAACTGTTGTTTGTAGACAATATTGTTCGTTTTGGGCTTGATTTGCATATTGAATTTCAGCTTTACTCGTTTTTAAGATTTACGTATTCATTTATATTGGTATATGTTGCATGTGTTTTTGCTATGATTGTGTATTGAATTTCTGTTCGTTTTGGCTTTCATTGATTCTTTAATAGTAATTTTTGGTAGTTTTGAGTTAGAGTTATTGTAGGTTTCTATTTCTTCTGATCTTAAGTTATTACGGTCTTTACTTTTCCTTTAAAAAAGTTCTTTTTCGGAAAGTGTTCCAAATTTTTCCATATAAAAAAAACAAACGATTTTCCTTGTTGTTCATGGGGCAGGACTGTAGTTCTCTTTTATAGGGTTTTCGACCATAATAATTCTTGTGGTGCGCTTTTTATTTGTATCTTCCGCTATTTTAGAAAGATTTCTGGGTCTTTAGAAAGTCTCATAAATTTGTTTTTTCAATATATCTTTACTATCGAGATCAACTGAAATAATAGTTACACTCCCGAATCAACTTCAAATGACAAATTAATCTATGTAGTTTTTTTTTTTCAAAATGAGTTTGAACTTTCGGTTACTATGGGGCGAGTTTTGCCCTGTACCAGATTGCACGCTATTGCTAAAACTGAAATGTTTTCTTTTAGCAGCTTGTAATTTTTTTTATAGATTCACTTTTGTTAATCACTAATTGTGTTTTATGTCACACTGGATCACTTCATTATATATTGATATATATATATTTTTTTAGCTTATGTTTCGTTTGTTCGTTTCTACGCAACCTATCCTAAAGAATGCAGAGATATCTTCTCATTCCAAGATCTACACTTGGGCCATCATGCAAAATCATTTTCATTAAGAGATCCTCCCAAGCAAATAAGCAGCATCGGTAAAAATCGAAATGAGACATTCAAGAGAAAGCAAACTCGAGGCTCTTCAAGCTATTCAAGCTCTAAAAAACAAAGGATTTTCAGAAGCGAAGCTGATTTTGACGTTGTGCCCGTTGCACCTTTGCCTATTAACCCATTTGTCTGCAAATAAAGTTCGTTTATTGAAATTAGTTTTTATATTCATCTATTTGTCTCTCTCTATTCTAAATTCGTATTTTTCATTAATCTCAGTTTACAATTCCAAAAGTCAAGTCCTTGTAGTACGCTTAAAAGGATTTCTGTTTTTTGTTTTAATGTATTTGACTTAATTTTCTTCAAAAGAAAGCTATTAAAAATGTAGCAAAATAGTTTGATAGCTATGTCAAGTCTTCGCTGTTGTTGGGGAAAGGAAGAGACCTTATTTCTTCGTTTTTTTCATTTTTTTTTTTTTGAAAAAATGCTTTTTTTTAAATCTTCTTGGCTATTCGGTCCATACTCTTCCTCCCTCTGCCTCTTTACCTCCGTCTCTCTCCCCCTCTCCCTCTTCATCCCTCCTCTCTCTGTGTCCCTTTTTTTTCTCTCTCCCCTTTTCTGCTTTCTTCTGTGCTTCTTCTCAATGCCAAGAGTATAACTTAAAAAGAAATCTCGTTGTTGTTGAGTAGCCTTATTGAGTCTTTACATGATTAGCAGTCTGTAGGTTGACAACGGCTAGAGGTGATAATTTGACTTTTTTTCTGATCTGAAAATTGCAAAATAGAGACAAAGTCTTAGGCTCAAGTTTACCAAATTTTAGAAAAAACTTATTTTTATTCATTCTTTTAATAACTAAGCTGCTATTGCAATCAACAAGAATAACAACGAAGCTCCAAAATTATGTCTTAGTTGTAATTGGATATCAAAATTGTTTGAGACCTGGACTTTCTATACAAGAAACATGGGTTGATACCCTGTATCTCTTCTCTATTTTCTTGAAATGATTTTGAAAAATGAATTGTAATCCCAAAAATCGATTTTTTGTGTAATTCTCCCCTTCGATTGCATTTCTTAAAATAGTTTAAACATATAATACAGGATTGACACCAGAACATGAACGGAAATAAGTCATCCTACGATATTACTCATGGGGGGTTGGGGGGAGCCCACAAGTATGTCTTGAGCGTGTCAACGAAAATTAGTTGGTATTCTCTAGATAGTACCTGGAAATTGGTAGGAGATATTGCTCTTGTCATGTAATTCGGGTGTAAGACGAAGGTGGATGGACGGTTCAGAGGGTCTGCTGCATTAGAATATCAATATACAATATTTAGTGTCCAAATTATGCCTATTGGGATCGTGACGAGACCTAATCGCTCTTTTCGAGAAAATTAATTTGGACTTTCTTATTCTTATCAAGATATTCGCTAGAAGAGCTTATTTGTAAAATAAGCTTTGTAAAAGCTTACTTATTTCTATTATTTATATTTTACAAATAAGCCCACTTATTTGTAAAAGCTTGACTTACTTGTTTCTATTATTATTATTATTATTGACGTCTTTATTGTAATGGTAGAATTCATCTCACTAACTCAGGTCAACAACTCAGGTATGTCTGTTGGATCAAACCTCTGTAAGGGAAGGGGTACTTTCTTTACGAGGGGCTAGTTATAAAACTCAATTACATTTCCTAGGGTTTAGAAGTCGATTTATGTGAGCTTCATATTTTTGTTTTTGATTAATGTGCATTCTCAGTTCGGTAAGCTGACCGTCTCACAAACTATCTGCAAACGCAGGAAATAAGTCTAAGGCCGGCACATAGACCTTCATTTCCAGAACCTACTCTTCGCAGCATATAAAAAGATTGTGCTACGTTAATAAAACTTCCATGGATGGCTTTACCGTCTAAATTAGGATCCAGGACCATGCCTTGAAGCCTTTATCTGTACCCTTTCCCTAATTGTAAACAGGATCTAAGAGAAAAAAAAACACAAATTGAATTAGGCTTACAATCTACTTCATATCCTAAAATCATTCAAGCTTTGCCTCGGAGTACCCACAGTTCTCTTGCTTTACATCTTTTTTATTCCTTTTCAATTACATCTTTTTTATTCCTTTACATCTTTTTTATTCCTTTTTGTGTCTTTAGACTTAAAAGAGGCGTAAATTTGTCGGGAGGATAAATACAGGGAGGTTTTTGAAGGCCTAACCCAAGAAGACTATGAAGACATTCACGTACCACAAGTTTTCAAAGCATTAGCTCTTTTGAATCGAACAATTTTTTGATCCTATTTACTGAAACTTTTCCTCCGTATGTGTATGAAACTCATACTTTATAATGTTTTTATTTTATCCCAACTTGCGTCTTTTAACTTAAAGATGAATCCAAATAAGAAGTAACGTGTCCTAAGGAGGAATGTAGGAAGATGTTGGCTTAACCCAGATAGCCTTTGTGAAGAAAGACTAAAAAATACATAAAATTCAGAAAGTTTAAATCCTCAAATACAAGTTTTCAAAGCAATAGAACTCTCCTTTGGGAAAATTTGTTTTTCCATCAATCATTTCGTTGCATAACGTCACCTTTTTGTCTTAACTTATTCTTAGCCTTAGTGACTTAGTCTTCTTAACATTTATTTTTAAACCTTTTTCTAGGTTTGAATAGGGAAAGGGTAGATCTAAATCAAAAGACATAAGGGGCATCCAGGCTATCAAACAACCCCAGTGATTATTTTCTTCTAGTGAACGAGAAGATAGAGAATGGTAGATAATTTTTTATTTACGGGAAACTGGCTCACACTGAGTACCATTTATATTTCCCTTCAAAACCCCCCCTTCCACAGAATTAGGAGTCATTTCTTCAATTGATAAAGTCTTAAGAATTTGTTAAGACATTCTTGCATTCTTTGAGCTAAATTATAAAGAATACACTTTACTTTGAAATGGTTATGTGAAACTGTGGAAGAAAATGTACAAAAAAGCCAAAGTCATAATCAAACTTCACTCAACCTCATAAAGAAAAAAAAAACTGAAAAACGAAATTGAGGAGACACAATTTCTCAGTTTTCTTGATATTCATATTAATTATTGTTTTTATAAGCTCAACCCCATCTATCAAGTAGTCTACGGTGTCAATTCCCAAAATTGTAAGGGGTGGGGGAAAAATACATTTGTCAAAATCTCGAAAGATTTTTTTTTTCAGTTGGTTAATCCTTTATTTAAATCACATAAAACATAATAAATAAACCAGCCAAGAACTAAAAATGTTCCCTAGAGGGGGGGGGGGACATTTAATCAACAAAGCGTAAAAAAGAAGAGAGAAATGCAAGTACCAAAAAAAGGTATTTTCAAAAGGGGCATCTAAAAATTAAGGGGGGCAGACAAATCTTTAATCATTGCCCCCCCCCTCCTCCCCTTCCAATGGTGCAACTGCAAGTATTCGGTTCATGTTTCTAGTTTTTATATCTCCATTTACTTTTATTGAAATCCTTTTTTCCCTTATTGCGCGGGAGAGATTTTCATTCTACATTCTGCTGTTAAAGCACTTTGTACAAAGTTTAATTTAGCTTTATATATAAAATAAACCTAAAAGTATGAAAAAGTTGTTGTAATTGTTATAAGAATCTATATATATAACAAAATACACAATGAAACAGAAACAAAATTTGTCAAATTTCTGTGTCTGCAGTTGTTTTTTCAGTGACCATAGTAAATGTATGAGCATCTGCGGATGATGAGGCAGAGAACCTTTTGTCAGATCCTCTTCGTCCGGCTCTGGACCTCTGCGAGGCACGCTGACTTCGACTTCGCCTACTACCATACGAGCTACGAGTTTTTGGCTCCCAACCATGACGTCGAAGAATGTCTCCAATGCAATAGTATGACAATCCAAACAAATCAAGTACCTAAAATTCACTTTTATAAAATCATTTTAAAAATTTTGATTTTAAACTCTTATTTTAAGAGTTAAACTGTTAAGAGTTAAACTTTAAAGAGTTAATTAAACTTTCAGAGTTTATTTTCAGAGTTAAACTTTTTTTTAATTTTTAAGCTGTAAAACACCAGAGTTGTCATATAATTCAATAATAATGAACCGTAAAGTCGAAGTTTTTATTGTAATTTCATTGTCCAGGATATACTCATGGGGATTCAACTTTGCGTTGCCTGCCCCAGCTTCAGCAGATTTCATCGTAGCAGCAATTCTGTCCCTCTAGGGATCTTTCTGAGGGCCGAGCCCGGAGATCAAGAGGAAGCTTCAAATACTGACTAAAAATTATTTTGAATGCTACTTTTCTTCAAATTTCTTCTTCTTTTCTTTTGTATGAATAAAAAGTTTGTATACGATTAAGATAATGTTGATTATATAATAAGTGTAGGTGAGCTTTATTATAATTTAGGAGTTAGGTACAAAAATATAAAAAAGCTTGACATCTTTTTGGTGTCATTATCTCTATCTTTTAGAAGTCAGATCACTCTTTTTTAAGTTATACCGTTAGAAAACTTTAGTTTTCTAAAGTTTAGTTTAAAAATTTTGAAGTTTAGTTTAAATCACTATTTTTTAAGTTATACCGTTAGAAAGCTTTAGTTTTCTAAAGTTTAGTTTAAAAATTTTGAAGTTTAGTTTAAATCACTATTTTTTAAGTTATACCGTTAGAAAACTTTAGTTTTCTAACGTTTAGTTTAAAAATTTTGATTTTAAACTCTCCGTCGGAACAACAACTGATGATAATGCTGTAAAATACACAAAACATTGAACATTGGTGAGAACATACCTTGTCATCACTATGGAAATTGTCTGGCCAATTTCATAGAAGTATTCATTAATAATCTACCGTTCCCTGGAGATAAACAGCGTTTAAAAATTTAGAAACAAATGATTGTCTGAACTTTAGTTTTCTTTTAAACTTTAGTTTTCTAGGCACTAAATAGGAACTTGCTTGTAAAAATATAACTTAAAACATGATAACTTTAAATATAAATTACACATACATGTAAGCCAATAATTATATTTTTGAAACATATATCACAAAGGGACGTCCGAACAGCTCTGATTTCTAATACTTAATCAGACTGTCGTTCCGAACTTCCAAATTAATCTATGGATTACAAAAGTTTTTCAATTACAATATGTTTTAATTGCAGACTATCCAATCTTCATTGATTATACAGACCGTTTAATGATTTATTTTAAGCCTCAAATATAAAAAAAAAATAATGTAGCTGTAATAAAACAAACCTAAAAGACTTCAATGAATTCAAATAGTTTTACTCCGTTTACTTTGCACCTAGGAATTAATGTGTGCATTTTTTCTCTTTTCTGAATTACATAGTAAGTGAGATAGGGGTTCTATATGTTGTGCAATTATTCAGAAAACACCAAGAATTTGGATCAGACAATAACCGTTTTATTGCTATCTTTACTCGGAGAAAATTAGCTTCAGCTCAATGGAAAACAACATTGTACCTGTATTATGATTAAATATTTAGTTGGTATTCTGGCTAGGTTATGTTACATTTTCCATCCAAGCCCATTTTCCTAAATGTGCAAATACACAGCTCAAATTAGACATATCCTATCTATCTCCGAAGTGTCTCAGTCAGTTGTTTTAACCCGTGTATCTGGGGATACCACCAGATGGCTAACTTGACAGTGTATATATATACAAATCTTTAAATTAGCCAACCGGCCAACCAGTATTTTAAGCCTAAGAGTCCAGCTGGACAAAAGGAAACATATTAAGAAAACAATTCTTACTCCATAATATGTAGAATAATCCTAGTTAACACATTTTGCAGAGGGAGAACCTTTATCATCACTTCTTTCCTTGTTTTCCCAGTTTTTCTAAGAAATTCATGAATTTCTTAGAGCCTATATATTCACAGAATATATACCCCCACCCCCCTAATGTGTAAATATATACCTAGAATTGCATCCCCAATCTAAATATAACATCCATTTGCATCACAAATGAACTTGACTCCCATATTAGCCATGTGGTGGATGTCCGTGTATCTGTAAATTGAATCAACTTGGGTGTTTTCTGAATAACTGACAAGTACCTGATTCCATTTGTGTATCCCTCTTGTAGATTCTCTTCAGTGGTTAGGTATTTTGGTACTGGTACATTATATTTGACACAGTGCTATAGACTGTACAAGGAAACCGGAGATGGAAACCCGTCAAACGAGTATTTGCTAGATAAATTGATTGCAAAGCGTGATTTCTCATTGCATTTACAATATTTAAACTGTTGTTTTTTGTGGAAAGGTACCTAGGTTAGGTTAGGCTAGGTTACGTACTTGATATATGCTATGCTTTATCCCCCCCCTAATGTGCAAATATATAGCCCAAATTTGTTTCTAAACTATTATATATTCATTCTATTTCATTTTATTTCATTAGCATTAACCAAACTTGACTTCTTTCGTGTGTTATACATAATGCACCAGTACCGGTATTTCGATTGCTAACAGTCAGGGTCATTACTAATCAAAATGTTGGGGGGGGGGGCAAGAGATATTACCGACTGGCTGGGCACTTTTACCGACTGTTTTTTGTCAAAACTAGCATAATGTCCGTTACGAATAAAATGCGTAAAATCACTGCAGGAGTCGGCAAAACCGCTGCATTTACCGACCGAGATTCAGATTTCGATACATATAGTGTCACTATTTTAATGCTCTTTATTAAACTAAATGGAAAATTGTAGCGCCATCTATAAACTCGCGGCAGGAGTCGGTAAAACCGCTGCATTTACCGACCGAGATTCAGATTTCGGTACATATCATGTCACTATTTTAATGCTCTTTATTAAACCAAATGGAAAATTGTGGCACCATCTGTAAACTCACGGCATGAGTCGGTAAAACTGCTGCTGCGTTTACCGACCAAGTTCGAACTTTCTGAAGATGAAATATCAATATTTTTGTGGTCTTTATTTAACCGAACAAAGAATTTTAGCGGAGTTGGAAAAATCATGGCACTTCGCTTCACGATTTTCTCGACTTTTTTACCGACTGACCAAAAAGTTGGGGGGCGTCCCCCCTTCCGCCCCCCCAGACGTGACGGCCCTGCTAACAGTATCCCAAATCTGCCTCACCGCACAGTCACAGATATTAATAAATAAGTCCAATTAGAAAATGTCAAGATCGGTGCTAACAGAGAGAAGTATAGCGAGTGTAAGTTGGCCTTTACTCAACTATCAGTGACCACTCTATCCTTTTCGCTTGTGGAATTTTGCTCCTTCTTAAGAAAAATGGAATCCGCATTAATTCCAGATTTTTATTGTTTCTTCAACCTTGGTCGAAGAAGTGGGTTCTTATTAGAAAATTTCTTGCTCCTTATTTTACCGAGAAACTAGAATTACTGCACAGAAAGCTCTCAAATACAGCTTATGTCTATATTTTTCTTCGTCTTCGGCTAATTAGGTTCTTTCAGTTTTGAATTTTCTTTTCTGTTTCCTTTTCTTTTTTTTCTTTTTTTTGTTTTCTATCTGTGCTTTATATGTTATTCTATGTATTACTTTAGGTTTTACACCTTTATATAGTGTCGGTGAAAACAAATAATAACAATAATAGGGAACACATAGATATAGTGAGATTTACGGAGGCAGCTGAGAGGGGGAGGGGGACTCTAGACCCTTGGAAACTTCATGCTCCATTGAATATAATTCCTCAAAAGTGAGTGCGAGACTATGTTCTAATATAGTAGGATAAATCTGCCCATCCTCACTTGGGCTATATCAAACAGTTCGTGGTAACGAACTGTAAGTAAGGAGCGACACGATACACTAGTAACTGAAAGTCTAAAGAACGGAATTTTGATATCAATAAACATATCAAAGGGTTGGCTTATTATGCTAGTTGTGTCAAGCTCCTATTTGCAAAAATGTGGAAGTTTTTAATTTTTGTCAGAAATTAGATCACGGATGCATGTTTAATTGTTTTTTTGTTGTTGTTGTTTTTTCCCACAGGTGATCGTATCGAGCCAATGGTCCTAGAACATGGGTAAAGGGACCATCTGAACGGAAACATAAGTTCTAGTGCCCTTTTTAACTGACCAACAAGATAGGAAGGCAACTAGCCCTCCTCCTACGCCACTTTTCCCTC
The DNA here is from genome assembly GCA_027921565.1 of Artemia sinica. Taxonomy (NCBI): domain Eukaryota; kingdom Metazoa; phylum Arthropoda; class Branchiopoda; order Anostraca; family Artemiidae; genus Artemia; species Artemia sinica. The sequence goes on from CM051276.1 coordinate 6,872,237, forward strand.
AAATTGCCCGATCATAATTTTTAGAGAGCCATTTTTTCCAGAATAGTTGAAAAATTCCAAAACTATGCATTTGGAGATATCATGACCCTCCCCCCCCCACAGCCCCTGGGGACAGGTCTCTAAGCTATAAAATATGCCTATTGTTTACGTATAGTATTTTTTATTGGGAAGTATACAGACATTTTTAGGGGGGGGGGATTTTGTGCTTGGGGTTGGTTTTCATGAGGATATTTTTTTCGTGTGGAGGAAATTTCAGGGGTGAGCTTTCCAGGGGATATTTCAAACTGGGGGGATTTGACAGAATTCTTATGTGGAATTCTTTTTATTTTTCTTACTTTCTCTTTACCTCCTCAATTTTGCATGGGAAATGTGCCGAGGAAGTTGTCTGGGGACAATTTTAAGCGTATTTCGATTTCTGGGGAAATAATTTCCGCGGAAGAGAGGATTTTTCGAGTGATTTTAAACACGATTAGAACTTAAAGTCTTTTTCAAATGAAAGAATACTAAGTAGAATTTTTCAGGCTGAATCTTTTGGAAGAAATTTTAAGGAGGGGGGGGGGAATTTTCAGCGAGGATGGAAGTGTCCGGAATGAATTTTACAGGGGGCTTAAGTTTACGTAGGAGGAACTTTCCATGGAGAAGTTCCAAGTGAGGGTAGGCGATCTTTCATGGAGGATGAGCCAGAATTACCGGAATTATTTGAGAAACGATCAGAAATTAAACACAAAAACAAGTTCTTTTTCAACTGAAAGTAAGGAGCAACATTAAAACTCAAAATGAAAGGGAATTAATCTGTATATTAATGGGTGCCCCCCTCCTCAATACCTTGCTCTTTACGCTAAAGTTTGACTGTTTGTCACAGTTTTTTTAAGAACGACTCCTGAAACTCAAGGGCCATTTAATTAGAAAAGGAAACTTTTTTAAAAGGGCTGAAAACTTTAGCGTGAAGACCAAAATATTGCGGAGGGGGACAGCCCCTTCATATACGGACTAATTTCTGTTCGTTTTGAAATTTTAATGTTGCTCCTTACTTTCGGTTGAGAAAAAATCGTTTTTTAAAAACTAATTCTTAGTTAAGGTCATGATAGTATAGTACTCTACTTGAAGTAAAATCCAAATCTTACCCTTCTGTTGACTACTACAAGTATAAATATGAGAAAGGGTACAAGCAAGTTTATTCCATCAAAAATGTAGATAACCATATTTGGCAACGCGTCTAGGAATGCGTAGCTGATGATATCTGTGATCCAAGTGATACCCATCAAAGTAAATAGCTTTGCTATAGCCAACATCCTAAATAAAGAAAATAGTTACTTTTCCCAACGCTAAACACACGCACAAAAAACAATAGCATGAACTTCATATTTAAAATGGCTTAACAAAGAAGCTTACCTTCCTAATGCAATGCTTCGGAGAATTTTTGTGCAAAGTTGATTTTAAGGATGTATGTGTGACAAAATTCAGTTGTCGAGTCTTGAAAAAAAAACTGTTTGGAATAATAATGCAAATGTCTACCAGAAGCTGTATTTTTAAAGATAATGGAAAAAGGTGTTACTGTTCTGTCAATAAAGTCAAAATTCAGTTTTTTTTAATAGACATATATACAAGAAGGAAACACAGCTTTGTATAGCTGTTACGGTAAATGTCCGAAAACTGGTTAATGTCGACATTCACCGGTGAGTGTCCGAAATTCCTTTTTCTCTGCTTTGATTCAATTATCTTTGCGAATCAGCTTTTTCAGTCTTATGCAAGCTTTGAAGATAAAAGTTAAATTTAGGTTAAATTAGGTTAAAAATCTTAGAAATGGGTTATTCATAAACTAACCCAATCTGACCTACTCTAACCTATCACCATCAAACCTTGCATAAAACTGAAAAAGTTGACTGGCAACGCTGACTAAATCCAAGCAGAAAAAAGGGGTACTTGTGTAGAATCCGGTAAGTACAAGAGAAGTGAAGTTTCGTAAATGCTTATGAAATAAAACAAAGTAGGATGAAAATATAATAGTTTGTGAACAAAATTAGGCTATATATTTGCACATTAGTGGGAGGCGAGGTTTGGGTAAAGCATAGCATATATTAAACACGTAACCTAACCTAACCCAACATAGGTACCTTTTATTCCCTCTAAACCCCAAAAACTAAAGTTTAAATATAGTTCGCAGAGTGAGTAACCCTTGTTTATACATCGTCTAAGTATTACCCGATAAAATTCCTATCTATTCTCGCAATACAATTCTCTTGTATTTACCGGATTCTACACAAGTACCAAAAAGGGTATTTCAGACATTCACCAATTCGGACATTCACGGTAACATAGTCACTGCTTGTCCCCCAAAACAAAAATTACATAACCTATTACGACATTTTAACTATGCGACTAAAATAATTACAGATCAAATATAAATTCAGTACTACACTGAATTAAGAACTAAATTTGTAAATAGTAAAGATATGCTTGAAAACTGTGGTTTCAAATGTGGGTTCCTGATACCCCCCTTACAGTGTATATGTCTGTTCATATAAATAATACTCCCTGTGTAAATCTCCTCCTTCGCCCCAATTTACTGCTAGTGCTTTACCATTCGGGAAAAAAGCTCCACCTTGTTGAAACTTGATTTGGCATAGATGTGATTTTACTTTCTTTTTTTGCCTGAAAAAAGTGTGCAGTCATATTGGCTATTTGTTCACTTTATAGGAAAATCCTAGCAGCGATTTGTACACAGACTTTTACTACTACTAGCTTACTGTTTGTGCATAGTACCCACCAACCTTGGGGGTTCTCAGGGTTATTTATTTCTACAAGCATTCACAGATTTTGTTGGGAGGGGTGTTTCGAAGTGACAGCAAAATCATGGAAAGATATCATTGAAGCTAAACATACTTTTGCGAATTTGCTAATTTATAAATATCTTCAAATTCAAAAAAAAAAAAAATCAGAAGGGACTTCATGGGAGGTCACCGGAGCAAAACTTTTAAAGTTTACCAAAAATGTTCGACACTATTTTGGGCTTGTTCTAGTTTCAAACTAATATTTAAACAGGAACAAAACATATTTTTGGTCAAACGCAATTGCATTTATTTTACCATGTACAGTACAGGTTTGAGAGAAAAAAAAAAAAAAAAAAAAAAAAAATCAAATTTAGAGCAGTAGCCTAATAATTTGAATTTTCGGGCAAGTTTTCTAAACAACAACAAAAGCCAAACGTGAGACTATATTAAGAGTGGTGTAGGTTTACAACGACAGTGACTGACAAGGTAATTTCTAGTTCATTTCAGATACTTAAGAAAATAAGACAAATGACACAGAAATGTAGCTTTTGATGAGCAATATCAATAGATATTTTGATACTTTTTGGTTGTTGGATCACACCCAAGAAGTGAAGTTGGTAAATATCTACCAAATCATATTATTGAGTTAGGAATAAAGTGAATACACCATTCGATGCCTTTTTTTATGCTGATTATGAATATAATAATCATTTCTATCGGAAATGAATTTCAGCCCCCCCCCCCTTATATATGCCAATTCAGGGTATATATTTCTACAACCTAACCTAACCCTGAATTGGCATATATAGGGCGGGGGGCTGAAATTCATTCTGCAAGTCTCGGACACTCTTTAAGAAAGAACTAAGGGCTAAAGTATGGCCACTTATATGTTCATTAAAAAGTTATTTCATTTAAAAATTTAGTTAAAAGGTATTACCGTTGTTTTGCACGTTTTTTGTCACTTGATGTCAGGTTTGACAAAGTCCGACTCGTCATGTACAATCGAAAAGATGTAAATGCGAAAAGAATCGTGTTGAGCGCTATTAAAGCTGCAATTGGTCCGTAAACAAAATGCCAGATTCTTAAGCCTGAAAATATAGTTCCAGGTTTAGATGTATAGATTTAGGACAGCTGTCAAACTGTTTGCTAAGCTGATTTCAAAAGGAGGATCAGCATGGTAATGTAGAACAGAAGTTTTAAAGTTTGAGTTAACCCTGCTCCCTTTGAGCTTAGCAAACTGCTTTTGTCAAAAATTTCCGCCGCGTGAAATTTCGAATATTACCTTGAGGCATAACAGCTAGGATTTAAAAGAAATAAGTCCTTAAAGGAGTATGACGAGTGCTATCAATGCTGTAATCTAAATCAAGATACCTGATTCTATAACCCTAAAATTAGTATTTTACATGTAGATTTAATTGTAGACTTAGATGTTAATTTTGTATTTTTCAGTCACGCTGGTAACCTTGTTTTGCATTCCTGATTTCACTTAATATTTTTTTTTTTTATTCGTGAGAGTGCAGCTGATCATGATAAACTGTATAACCCCGCTCTGTGTGTACCTTTTTTACTTCTGGCACTCTCACGCACATGTTATCCCACTGGTTAGATTGGATGGTAATGGCCTGACCCTTATGGAACATTCTGTTTCCTTGATTTCATTTTGAATAAGTATTTGTTTTATTATACCCATATTTGTCATATTTTAATGTCAGTTCATCCTACATGTATACTGCTTCGTTGGTTTAGTCATTGGTCAAATGATGTCATTAATTTCTTTTTTCTTATTCTACCATTATTTTTGGATTTTATATTGTTTGTTATAAAATAAGTTTCATGGTCGACATCCTCTGAAAGTGGCATATGATAGTGATTTCACATTGCACCGCTAACTAAAGACTTAACATTGGGTTATGTAATCTTATGGAGCAAATTTTTCTCAGTAACATAGGGAGTGTCAAGAAGACCCAATCTTTACATTGAATTTTATGCTATATAATTTTTGTGTTTTGTCATAGAGAAGTCAAAATACTAGCACTCATACCTCACTACATCACAAACCCTTCTGAGGCCTTCACAGCTGCGAACGCTCCGTCTCCACCCAAATGTGCTCAAAACTTTACGCCCTCACGTGAAATTTGGATTTCTTTTACATCCTTCCTTGTGATCTGTTCCCACAACATTCGGGAACGACCTGCTTTTCATTCAGCGATGGATGGGTCAAATGAAAAATCAACATAGTTGCAGCCACATTGAATTTCTGTATAATCAATTAGTACATTTTCAAAGTAAACAATTAAAATTTCCCTGGGAAGTGTTCCTTGCCGTTTTTTGATCAGAATCCATCCTTCTCTGATAACCAAAAGATCATCACCAGAGCTTGAATCCACATCTCCATTCCATGTTTTTTTTTACTAATTATTTTGTGATGATTGTGACGATTTTAGACGATGATCTCAGTAAGTCTGCGTATTTCAAATTTATGTTACCTTGAACAAACTTATTGTTTTGTGAACTGTAATGCTCAATATAGCACAATTCCACCGCTTAGCATTGAAAATTCCGTAGGTAGTGTGAAAACTGCTTAATGACTGTTACAGCATTTTGCTTAAACTACCTCGCTATGCTGTGGCTACTGAGATGCTTAGGAGTCTTCAAATACTTTTATTTGATGATCTCCCTGTAGAATCGTGTGTATGTGCTCTAATTTCAAGGATGGCGATCCCACTTAGAACTTTTAGAGATTTAGCGAGTTCAGGGTTCTAGAATAGGTTTAAAAATTTATGTTAAGAAGACTAATTCACTAAGACTAGGAACAAGTGAAGATGAAAAGGTAACGTTGGGTAACGAAAAAATTATCAGGTGGAAAGCTTCACTTACCTTGGTATTATTATTAATAAAGACGGTGGGAGGAGTAAAGATGTTAGAAGTACAATAGTTAAGGCTCAGGTGTTTTTTCACAGTTAAAAAAAAGTTGGAAGAATAGGAAGATAAATCAGCAAACCAGGATTAGAATTTTGGAAGCTCCAGTAATTACAGTGGTCAAATATGGCTCGGAAGGATGGGTGCTGTGAAAATCGGATGAATATTTGCTAGATGTTTTCCAGAGAAATTGTCTGCGGATTGTTCTGGTTAACTGACTGACTGACCGTATTTTAAACAGTAGGCTGTGCGATAAGTGTGGTTCAATCCGGCTTTCTAGGGCGATATTGAGAGAAAGGTTGAGATGGCTTGGGGATGTTCTATGGATGAAGGATGACAGATTGCCGAAGATTGTCCTTTTTCGCCAACTGTCTAGGGTTTAAACGGAAAGTAGGGAGTCCGTGGTTGGGCTGGGAAGATACCATAAAAGAATATTTAAAGGAAATGAGAACTTCCTGGGAGGGTGTATAGAGGGAGGCTCTAAATGGATTGGTATGGAAGAGGAGCGTGCGTAGCTGTGCTGGCCTCTTACTGCTTGGTGCTGCGGTGAGATGTTGGTAGTAGTAGTAGTAGTAGATCCCAATTTGAGCTAAAATTTGAGATCCTATTTGAGAAACAAATATTTAACTTTTAAAATGTTCTGACTCAGACTCTTTAAGTTTTTTGTGGGATTAGTGATACCTCGACGGAACAAATCAGGTTTAAAAATTTGTCAATCCAGAAATTGCTATTCCTAATCTGTCAAGATTTGTCACTCGTCATTAGCATCACTTAGTTCTGTTTGAAAACAGAAAGGTTAGTTTCCTCTCCTGAAGTTAGGAATAACAGATGGCTAGTAAAAAGCCGTCGCAAAAACAAACCAATAGAATTAAAGCACACTTTTTAACACAAAAAAACAGGAAAGTATGATTCTTTTTCTGTTTCGTTCAAGGCTTTGGAATACTGAACCGGCCTGAAAAAAGGTGTTAGCCCAATAGTAATTTCTATTGTAAACTTTGAAGGATTGGAAAGTGATTGTCAAGACTAAAAAAAAAAAAAAAAAAAAAAAATAAGTTCATAAGTTTATTAATCCACATTCACAAACAAATAAATAAATTAAACAAAACTTTCATGCTGGAGAAAACCTATGAAGGATCGCGCGAAAGTCCACGTAACTACTTACCTATTAATTCAACTATTTACATAAGCCTCGACTATTTAATTAAAACTATTATAAATAAGCCAAAAATAGATAAACTATAACTATATATATATATATATATATATATAATATATATATATATATATATATATATATATATATATATATATATAGATATATATATATATATATATATATATATATATATATATATATGTATATATATATATATATATATATATATATATATATATATATAGATATATATATATATATATATATATATATATACATATATATATATATATATATATATATATATATATATATATATATATATATATATGTATTATATGAAAAAATATAGATAGATAAATAAATAACTGAATTAAGAAATAATAACAGATAAATAAAATATGAAAGAAAAATAATAATAACAAATCCGATCTCCATCACTCATAATACTCAACTCCCTCTCCCCTCCCCCACCCTGCCCTTCCAACCTTACCTTAGCCCCTACCTACCCTTACCTTCCCAGCTCACCCTTACCTCTCCAGCTCCTCTTCCTCCCCTGCCCAACCTACCAGCCATAATAAAATTTAACAAATTCCCCCCCCCCAAAAAAAAATAATCTTTTAAATTCTTTTTAAATTGAGGTAGGTGTTCCGCCGCTCTAATGCTTAATGGTAGCTCATTCCATACTGATGGACCCAGGTGTTTCATTGAAAATGAAGACCTGGTACCACGATGCAAATCAACAGCTATATTATCATTTTGCCTTGTTCCATAATTATGCAGGTCACTATTAATTTGGTAAAAATTCTTATAAACATCAGGGCTAAAACCATTCTTACACTGAAACACAAATGCTGCAGCTTGGTAATCTCTTACCTGACCTACATTAAGGAGCTTCAGGGACCTAAAACAAGCACATGTGTCATGTACAGCCTGGACATACCTACCGATTGTTCTAACAGCTTTATTTTGTAGAACTTGCACTCTTCTGCTCCATAGGAGGCAACCGTAGGAGATATATGGATAAACCAAAGAATAATATATAGTTAAAAGTATTCTTTGAGGGAGAAAGTGCTTCAGACGTCGAAGTATTCCTACCCCACGGGCAATTTTTTATGAAATTGCGTCACTGTGACACTTCCATGCCATATGGCAATCAAGATAAAAACCAAGGTAGCGGAGATGATCAACTTGCTGAACTAGATTACCACATAAGTTACCTGGCCAGACACATCCAGTGGTGTACCAACTCTAAAAAAACGTCATTAAAAATGTCTTGCAAACATTTACACACAATAGACTTAATGAAGTAAAAATCTCCAGCCTTTCCAATGCGAGATTCACTTTTCTCACCAGGTCCTTCACGGATGAGGCAAACACAGTTAAAACGGTATCATCAGAAAACTAGATAAGACACCCATCTTTCAAATAAAGACGCATGAGATCAACATAGATGAGGTAAAGCAGTGGACCTAACACTAATCCTTGTGGTACTCCACACGTCACTGGAAATGCTGCTGAGCCCACAACATTCACCACTACTTTGAGGGATCTCCTTGTGAGATAACTTTCAAACCACTTTAAGCCCTTTCCGCGGACACCTAACGACTCCATCCGCCTTAGCAGAGTTTGAAAATCAACTGTATCGAATGCTTTGCGAATATCTCTAAATATAGACAAAGGTGTTTCACCTCTGTCCATACCACACTTTATTGATTCCATAAGTTGTTGCAAAGCATTCGTCGTCCAGGGCCCTTTGCGAAATCCGAATTGGGTTTCACTCAGCAAACCATTAACCTGTAGGAAACTACATAGACGTTTATGAACAACTTTTTGTAATAATTTCGAAAACAATGGAAGGATCAAAATTGGTCTCCAATTCTCAATTTCCTTTTTAGGGCCACCTTTATGAAGAGGTATCACTTTCGCAACTTTTAGCTGATCAGGAAAAATGTTTTTTTTCAACTGACAGGTTTATAATAAAAAGCAGACTCGGTAGAATATAATGCATTATTGCCTTAAAACGCTTGATGAGATAAGCCGTCCACTCCCGCAGAATTTGATTTCAGAGATTTTATTATTTTAAGCAGTTCATCACTTGTACACGGATCAAAGGCTAATTCAAGACTCTCACCTCTATTATCCCATATAATGTATTCTTGAACCTGTTGACATCTATTTTTAACACTATTTTGCACTATATAGGAGAAAAAATTACCAAACTCATTTGCAATTCCAGACTTATCACCAGGGGCGAACCCTTCAAGTTGTACATCGTTCCTTCCAATTTCAGCATTCCCATTGGTCACTTTATTTATCAGTTTCCATGTTTCTTTCATATTTCCTTTACTATTTTAAAACTTTCTATCATAATATTTGGCCATAGCTTTGCGACGTAATTTGTTCGCTAAATTGCGCTGTTTTTTGAACAATTCATGCGAAACATCACTTTTATCATCTAGATATCTTTGATAAAGCTTTCTTTCTTCCAGTATTACACTCGTTATCCATAGTTTACGGGGTTCCTGTTTCTTCACTTTCATTACCTTAATAGGACACGCACTATCATAAATGGGTAGAATAACAGACATTAGATTATCAAGGGCTTTCGTAGGGGATTCTTCTTCAGAAACGACAGGGGTCCAGTCGATAACACTAACCTCCTCCACAAACTTTGAAGATTCCCTTTTTTCATTAACCTTGTTTTTATTTTATTTTTCTTTGGTTTGTGCAACTGACACTTCATAACACTCACCAAACTACAAACATGTCAACAAACATGTTTTATTAAAACAAGGATTAACCCCAAGAGCAAAAAGACACAACTACCACTACTACTACTAACAACTCACCACAGTACGAAGCCGTCTGAGGCTAACAGAAATGTGCACGCTCATCCTCCATCCGAATATATTCAAAGCCTCCCTTTTTACACCCTCCCACGAAATCTCCATTTCCCTTAAATCTTTCCTTAAGACATGCTCCCACCTCAACCGTGAACGACCTGATTTTTGTTTAGCCTGATACGGTACAAACGAAAAATAAAAACCTTGGCAATCTGTCATTCTTCACCCCAGAACTTGCCCTAGCCATCTCGACCTTTCTCTTGTTATGGCCCTAGAAAGCGGGATTTTACCACACTTGTAGTACAGCCTAATATTCGAAATACGGTCAGCCATTCATTCCGGTACCCAAAACAACCTGTAGGCAAATTCTATGTAAAAATGGAGGACAAGTCTTCTTCCGTTTTTCAGAGCGCCCAGGCTTCAGAACTATACTTGACTACTGTCATCACTGTAGCTACCAATATTCTAATCTTGCTTCGCAGACTTATTTTTCTATTCTTCCAATTTTTTTTTCAACTGTGAAAAACACCCTGGGCCTCGGCTATTCTACTTTTAACATATTTACTGCAGCCTTCGTCTTTACTAATAATACTACCTAGACAGGGATGTCATTTGAAGGGGGGAGGGGGCAGGTGTCCTCAAGTAATATGGAAAAAAACATTGCATATTCTTTGCCCCTGGATATCCGAACACAAACCCCTCTTGCCTCCCCCCCCCCAATAGAAATGAGGGAAATTCACCCCTATACCTAGGTAAGTGAAACTATCCACTTCGTGATCGATCTTGTCGGTGCCCACCGTCCCTTTAATATTCACTTATTCCTAGCCCTAACGACTGAGTCTTCTTAATTTTAATTTTCAGACCTATTCTAGCACCCTAAACTCGCAAACCCTCTGAACTGACTGACATTATTTAACATAATTAAAAATACAAAAAACATCAAGTCCATTCATTTTGCTCACACTTTCACCTAGGATGCTTAAATCCTCAGCATAATCTAAGTTCAGGAAAGTTTTACTTCCCCATTTGATTCCATGTTCAGTCATTGCCTTTGCTGTGTTCCTTCAGATAAAGGTCATCAGAATAGTTCATACAAATTAGAATAAAACACAACCCTGCTCAACTCCGGATTTAATACGAAACCAGCTACTAACGACATTTACTACCTTAACCGCAGCGGTTTTATCAAACAGTTCGTAGTAACGAACCGTCAGTAAGGAGCCACCCGGCTCAATAGTAACTGAAACTCTAAAAAAAAGAACTTTGATACCAATAAATACATCAAAAGAATCAGATTTTTATGCTGATTTCAGATATATAAGTTTGATCAAATATATAACTTAAGTCTTACCCATCAAAAGCTACGTGCCTGAGAAAATTTGCCTTATTTTCGAAAAAAGGGGGAAACACCCCCTAAAAGTTATAGAACCGTAATGAAAATCACACCATCAAATTCAGCGTAATAGAGAACCCTACTGTAGAGGTTTCAAGCTCTTATCTGCAATAATGTAGAATTTTGTATTTTTTGCCACAAGAAAGACCACGGATGCGTGTTTGTTTATTTATTTTTGTTTGTTTGTTTGTTGTTTTCCCCAGGGGTGATCAAATCAACCCAGTGGTCCTAGAATATCACGAGAGGGCTCATTCGAACGAAAATTAAAGTTCTAGTACCCTTTTTTAAGTGACAAAAAATTTAAGGGTAACTAAACCCCCTCCATGCTCATTTTTACCCAACGTCACCCGATCAAAATTTTGAGATAGACATTATGTTCAGCATGGTCGAAAAATATAATAAAAATGTCTTTGAGGATGACTTAATCCCCCACGATCAGCAGAGGAAGGGCTGCATCTTATGAACTTTGCCCCTATGTTTACATATAGGCTAGTATTGGGTATTGGGAATAATAAATACGTTTTAGGGGGAGATTTTTTCTGGTAGTGGGGGAGGGGGGTTTGGCTCGGGGGTTACGTGGAAGGATCTTTCTATGGAGGAAGTTTTCATGGGGGAAGGGACATTACTATGATGGGGGCGCCGTATTTCCCAGCATCCTTTAAAAAAGCGATCAGAAATTGAATAAACAATAAGTTTTTCAACTGAAAGTAAGGAGCAAAATCAAAACTTAAAACAAACAGAAATTATTACGTGCATGATTGGATTCGCCCCCTAGTCAATAACTCGCTCTTTACGCTAAAGTGTTTTTTTTAGTACTAATATAAGAGCTATTTATCATAGGCAGCGTATCGCGCTGCCAAAGCAAAGAGCGATTTTGGCACAATGTATTATTTTTTTTGTTTTCCCTACCAGGGCACTTCGTATCGAACGAGTTGTCGTAGAAACTTCAAAAAGGGTTCATTCGATTGAAAATTGTAATGGCTAGTGCCCTTTTTAATAGTCGAAAGTGGTTGGAAGGCAACTAACACCCCTTCCAAGCCCATCATTTCCCCAAACACATCCAATCAAAATTTTGAGACAGCCATTTTGATCAGCGTAGTTGATTTCCAGACAGAAATTATGTTTTTGAGGAGGACACTCCCCCACAGCGCTCAGGGCTAGGGTTGTAAGTTATGCCCTGGGGGCATATAAGATTTTTATAGAAAGCGTTGCCGTAGAAACTTCAAATAAGGCTCATTCAATTGGAAATTCAAAGGGCTAGTGCCCTTTTTAATAGTCGAAAGTGACTGGAGGACAACTAACCCCCCTCTCACGCCCACCTTTTCCCCAAACACATCCAATCAAAATTTTGAGACAGCCATTTTGTTCAAATAGTTGAAAGTTCTGGAAACTAGGTCTTTGAGCGTGACATCCCCCCAAAGCCCTCAGGGCAAGGGTTTTAAGTTATGCCCTGGGGACATATAAGGTATTTCTAGAAATTGTTGTCGTAGAAAATTCAATAAGGGCTAATTCGATTGGAGATTAAAATAGCTAGTGCCCATTTTAATAGTCGAAAGTGATTGGAGGGCAAGTAACCCCCCTTCCACGCCAACCATTTCCCCAAACACATCCAGGCGAAATTTTGAGATAGCCATTTTGTTCAACAGTGTTGAAAGGTTTGGAAATTATATCTTTGAGTTGGACACTCCCCCCACAGTATTCAGGGCAAGGGTTATAAGTTATGCCCTTGGGGCATATAAGGTTTTTATAGAAAGCGTTGTCGTAATAACTTGAAAAAGGGCTCATTAGATTGAAAATTCAAAGGGATAGTGTCTTTTTTAATAGTTGAAAGTAATTGAAAGTCAACTAACCCCCCTCTCACGCCCACCACTCCCCCAAACATTTTTGGGGGATTTTGTATCGAATTTTTTCCCATACTAGGGCACTTCGTATCGAAGGAGTTGTCGTAGAAACTTCAAAAAGAGCTCAATCGATTGGAAATTGGAATGGCTAGTGTCCTTTTTAATAGTCTAAAGTGATTGGAAGACAACTAACACCCCTTCCACGCCCACCATTTCCCCAAACAAATCCAATAAAAATTTTGAGATAGCCTTTTTGTTCAGCGTAGTTGATTTCCAGCTAGAAATCATGTTTTTGAGAAGGACACTCCCCCCACAGCCCTCAGGACACAGGTTATAAGTTATGCCCTGGGGCCATATAAGCTTTTTATAGAACACTTTGTAGTAGAAACTTCAAAAAGGGCTGATTCGATTGGAAATTCAAAGGGCTAGTACCCTTTTTAATAGTCGAAAGTGATTTGAGGGCCACTAGCCCCCTCTCACGCGCACCTTTTCTCCCAAACACATCCAATGAAAATTTGAAATAGCCATCTTTTTCAACGTAGTTGAAAGTTCTGGAAACGAGGTCTTTAAGGATGACCCCCCCCCCCCCCACAGCCAGTGGTGGATCCACGGGAGGGGCAAATTGGGCGCACGCCCTCCTAACATAGTCTAAAGTAGTGTAATTTACTTAATTAACGCAAGCTTGCGTTAATTAAACTTGCTCCTAACGCAATTTTACCGGATAAAACCTATTTTGCACCCTCCCTAAGAAAATCCTAGTTGCACCGCCACCCACAGCCCTCAGGTCAAGGGTTGTAAGTTATGCCCTGGGGGCATATAAGGTTTTTATAGAAAACGTTGTCGTAGAAACTTCAAAAAGGGCTCATTTGATTGGAAATTGAAATGGATAGTGCCCTTTTTAATAGTCGAAAGTGATTGGAAGGCAAATAAGACCTTTTTCCACGCCCACCATTTATCAAGACACATCCAGTCAAAATTTTAAGATAGCCATTTTGTTCAAAGTAGTTGAAAGGTCCGGAAACTATATCTTTGAGGATCACACTCCCCCCAAAGCCTTCAGGGTAATGGTTGTAAGTTATGCCCTGGGGGCATCTAAGGTTTTTATTGAAAGCTTTGTCGTAGAACCTTGAAAAAGGGCTCATTCGATTGGAAATTCAAAGGGCTAGTGCCCTTTTTAATAGTCGAAAGGGACTGGAGGGCAACTAACCCCCCTCTCACGCCGACTTTTCCCCAAGCACATCCAATGAAAATTTTTAGATAGCCATAATGTTAAACGTAGTTAAAAGTTTTAAAAATTAGATCTTCGAGGATGATAACCTCCTCATAGCCCTCAGGGCAAGGGTTGTAAGTTAGGCCCCGGGGGCATATAAAGTTTCTATAGATAGCGATGTTGTAGAAACTTCAAATAGGGTTCATTTGATTGGAAATTAGAAGGGCTTCTGCCCTTTTTAATAGTCGAAAGTTATTGGAGGATAACTAACAACCCTCTCACACCCACCATTTACCAAAACATATCCAATCAAAATTTTGAGATAGCCATTTTGTTCGAAGTAGTTATAAAGACGGGAAATTATGTTTTTGAGAACGACACTCCCCCCACAGCCCTCAGGGCATGGGTTGTAAGTTATGACCTTGGGGTAAATAATTTTTTTTTTTTTATAGAAAGCGTTGTCATGGAAACTTCAAAAAGGCCTCAATTCGATTGGAAATTGGAATGGCTAGTGTACTTTTTCATAGTCGACAGTGATTGGAAGGCAACTAACAGCCCTCCCAAACCCACCATTTCCCCAAACACATCCAATAAAATTTTGAGATAGCCATTTTGTTCAGCGTAGTTGATTTTCAGATAGAAATCATATTTTGAGGAGGACGCTCCCCCTGCAGCGCTCAGGACACAGGTTGTAAGTTATGCCCTGGGGGCATATAAGTTTCTTATAGAAAACTTTGTCGTAGAAACTTCAAAAAGGGCTCATTCGATTGGAAATACAAAGGGCTAGTGCCCTTTTTAATAGTCGAAAGTGATTTGAGGGCAACTAGCCCCCCTCTAACGCCCACCTTTTCCCCAAACACATCCAATCAAAATTTCTAGATAGCCATTTTTTTCAACGTAGTTGAAAGTTCTGGAAACTAGGTCTTTAAGGGTGAACCCCCCCCCCACAGCCAGTGGCCGGATAAACCTATTTTGCGCCCTCCCTAAGAAAATCCTGGATCCGCCACTGCCAACGGCCCTAAGGGCAAGGGTTGTAAAAT
Source organism: Artemia sinica (assembly GCA_027921565.1). Taxonomy (NCBI): domain Eukaryota; kingdom Metazoa; phylum Arthropoda; class Branchiopoda; order Anostraca; family Artemiidae; genus Artemia; species Artemia sinica. The sequence goes on from CM051276.1 coordinate 6,887,413, forward strand.
ATGCCCTGGGGGCATATAAGGTTTTTATAGAAAACGTGATTGGAAATTGAAATGGCTAGTGCCCTTTTTAATAGTCGAAAGTGATTGGAAGGGAACTAACACCCTTTCCGCGCCCACCATTTAGCCAGACACATCCAATCAAAATTTTAAGATAACCATTTTGTTCAAAGTAGTTGAAAGGTCCGGAAATTATATCTTTGAGGATGACACTCCCCCCAAAGCCCGGAGGAAAAGGGTTGCAACTTATGCTTTGGGGCCATATAAGGTTTTTATTGAAAGCATTGTCGTAGAAACTTGAATAGGGCTCATTCGATAGGAAATTCAAAGGGCTAGTGCCCTTTTTAATAGTCGAAAGGGACTGGAGGGCAACTAACCCCCCTCTCACGCCGACCTTTTCGCGAAGCACATCCAATCAAAATTTTTAGATAACCATAATGTTCAACGTAGTTAAAAGTTTTAGAAATGAGGTCTTTGAGGATGCTAAACTCCTCATAGCCCTCAGGGCAAGGGTTGTGTTATGCCCCGGGGGCATATAAGGTTTTTATAGATAGTGATGTTGTAGAAACTTCAAATAGGGTTCATGTGATTAGAAATTAGAAGGGCTTGTGCCCTTTTTAATAGTCGAAAGTTATTGGAGGATAATTAACACCCCTCTCACACCCACCATTTACCAAAACACATCCAATCAAAATTTTGAGATAGCCAATTTGTTCGAAGTAGTTCTAAAGACCGGAAATTATGTTTTTGAGGACGACACTCCCTTCACAGACCACAGGGCATGGGTTGTAAGTTATGACCTTGGGGTAAATAAGTTTTTTTTTTATAGAAAGCGTTGTCATAGAGACTTCAAAAAGGCCTCAATTCGATTAGAAATTGGAAAGGCTCGTGTCCTTTTTAATAGTCGAAAGTGATTGGAAGGCAACTAACGGCCCTTCCATACCCACCATTTCCCCAAACACACCCAATAAAAATTTTGAGATAGCCATTTTGTTCAGCGTAGTTGATTTTCAGATAGAAATCATATTTTGAGGAGGACACTCCCCCCACAGCGCTCAGGAAACAGGAAGTTAGGTCTTTGAGGAGGTTAACCTCCTCATAGCCCTCAGGGCAAGGGTTGTAAGTTATGCCCCGGGGGCATTAAAGGTTTTTATAGATAGCGATGTTGTAGAAACTTCAAATAGGGTTCATTTGATTAGAAATTAGAAGGGCTTGTGCCCTTTTTAATAGTCGAAAGTTATTGAAGGATAACTAACACCCCTCTCACACCCACCAAATACCCAAACACATCCAATCAAAATTTTGAGATAGCCATTTTGTTCGAAGTAGGTATAAAGTCCGGGAATTATGTTTTTGAGGAAGACACCCCCCCCACAGCCCTCAGGGCAAGGGTTGTAAGTTATGACCTTCGGGGATATAAGTTTTTTTTATAGAAAGCGTTGTCATAGAAACTTCAAAAAGGGCTCATTCGATTGGAAATTGAAAGGGCTAGTGTTTTTTTTTTTAATATTCGAAAGTGATTGGAGGGTAAGTAACCCCCTCTCACGCCCACCATTTCCCCAAACACATCCAATCAAAATTTTTAGATAGCCATTTTGTTATACGTAGTTAAAAGACCCGGAAATTATGTGTATGAGGACAACAACCCCCCACCCCCACAGCCCCCAGGGAAAAGGTTGTAATTTTTGCCCTGGGGGCATATAAGGTTTTTATAGAAAGCACTGTCTTAGAAAATCCAAAAAGGGCTCATTCAGTTGGAAATTGAAAGGGCTAGGGCTCTTTTTAATAGCCGAAAGTGATTGGAGGTGAACTAACCCTCTTCTCACGCCCACCATTTCCCCAAACACATCCAATCAAAATTTCGAGATAGCCATTTCGTTCGAAGTAGTTAAAAAGTCCAGAAATTATGTTTTTGATGATGCCACTCCCCCCACAGCCCTTAGGGCAAGGGTTGTAAGTTATGACCTTTGGGTATATAAGGTTTTTTTTATAGAAAGCGTTGTCATAGAAACTTCAAAAAGGGCTCATTCGATTGGAAATTGAAAAGGCTAGTGCCTTTTTAATAGCCGAAAGTGATTGGAGGTGAACTAACCCTCTTCTCACGCCCACCATTTCCCCAAACACATCCAATCAAAATTTCGAGATAGCCATTTCGTTCGAAGTAGTTAAAAAGTCCAGAAATTATGTTTTTGATGATGACACTCCCCCCAAAGCCCTTAGGGCAAGGGTTGTAAGTTATGACCTTTGGGTATATAAGGTTTTTTTTTATAGAAAGCGTTGTCATAGAAACTTCAAAAAGGGCTCATTCGATTGGAAATTGAAAAGGCTAGTGCCTTTTTAATAGCCGAAAGTGATTGGAGGTGAACTAACCCTCTTCTCACGCCCACCATTTCCCCAAACACATCCAATCAAAATTTCGAGATAGCCATTTCGTTCGAAGTAGTTAAAAAGTCCAGAAATTATGTTTTTGATGATGACACTCCCCCCAAAGCCCTTAGGGCAAGGGTTGTAAGTTATGACCTTTGGGTATATAAGGTTTTTTTTTATAGAAAGCGTTGTCATAGAAACTTCAAAAAGGGCTCATTCGATTGGAAATTGAAAAGGCTAGTGCCTTTTTAATAGCCGAAAGTGATTGGAGGTGAACTAACCCTCTTCTCACGCCCACCATTTCCCCAAACACATCCAATCAAAATTTCGAGATAGCCATTTCGTTCGAAGTAGTTAAAAAGTCCAGAAATTATGTTTTTGATGATGACACTCCCCCCAAAGCCCTTAGGGCAAGGGTTGTAAGTTATGACCTTGGGGCTTATGAGGTTTTTTTTATAGAAAGCGTTGTCATAGAAACTTCAAAAAGGGCTCATTCGATTGGAAATTAAAAGGGCTAGTGCTCTTTGTAATAGTCGAAAATAATTGGAAGGCAAGTAACCCCCCTCTCACGCACACCATTTCCCCAAACACATTCAATCAAAATTTTCGATAGCAATTTTGTTCAACTTAGTTGAAAGTTCTGGAAATTAGGTCTTTTAAGGATGGCAATCCCCCTCCACCCCCAGGGCAAGGGCTGTAAGTTATGAGGATAACTAACACTCCTCTCACACCAACCATTTACCCAAACACATCCAATCAAAATTTTGAGATAGCCATTTTATTCGAGGGAGTCATAAAGTCTGGAATTTTTGTTTTTGTGGATGACACTCCCCCACAGCCCTCAGGGAAAAGGTTGTTATTTTTGCCCTGGGGGCATATAAGGTTTTTATAGAAAGCGCTGTCGTAGAAACTTCAAAAAGGGCTCTTTCAGTTGGAAAATGAAAGGATTAGGGCCCTTTTTAATAGTCGAAAGTGATTGGAGGGTAAGTAGCCCTCTTCTCACGCCGACCATTTCCCCAAACACATCCAATCAAAATTTTGAGAAAGCCATTTTGTTCAACGTAGTTGAAAGTTCTGAAAATTAGGTCTTTTAGGATGACAACCCCCTCACAGTCCTCTGGGCAAGGGTGGTAAGTTATGCCCTGGGGACATATAAGGTTTTTATAGAAAGTGTTGTCGTAGAAACTTCAAAAAGGACTCATTCGATTGGAAATTGAAAGGGGTAGTGCCCTTTTTAATGGTCGAAAGCGATTGGAAGGCAACTAACCCCCTCTCACGTCCACCATTTTCCCAAACACATCCGATCAAAATTTTGAAATCGCAGTTTTGTTTAACGTAGTTGAAAGTTCTGGAAATTAGGCCTTTGAGGATGGCAACCCCTCCCCCACCCCCAAGGTAAGGGTTGTAAGTTATGCCTTAGGAGGTTATAAGGTTATAATAGAAAGCGTTGTCGTAGAAAATCAAAAGGGCTCTTTCGATTCGAAATTGAAAGGGGTAGTGCCTTTTTAGTAGTTTAAAGCGATTGGAGTTCATCTAACGCCCCTCTCACGCCCACGATTTCCCCAAAGACATCCAATCAAAATTTTGATATAGCCATTCTGTTCAATGTAGTTAAAAGTTCTGGAAATTAGGTCTTTGAGGATGACCACCCGTTCACAGTCCTCTGGGCAAGGGTTGTAATTTACGCCTTGGGGGCATATAAGGTGTTTATAGAAAACGTTGATGTAGAAACTCAAAAAGGGCTCATTTGATTGAAAATTATAAGGAATAGTGCCTTTTTTAATAGTCGAAAGTGATTGGAAGGCATGACATTTTAATAGTAAAGAGTGATTTGGGTACAATGTATTTTTTTTTTTTTTTGTTTAGACCAGGGCACTTCGTATCGAAGGAGTTGCCGTAGAAACTTCAAAAAGGGCTCATTCGATTGACAGTAGAAAGCGCTAGTGTCCTTTTTAATAGTTGAAAGTGATTGGAGGGCAACTAATCCCCCTCCCACGCCCAACCTCCCATTTGCCATTTATGTTTAAAAACCAAATGTTTCCTTAAGATTAAATCAAAATGCACTGGGCACAAAAATCAGGAAAATCAAAATGCACGTTAAATCAGGAGCACCACTCGGGCATCTTTTGTGATTCGCCATTATGGTCCCCATGTTTGGAATATATTGCCCGAGTGTGTGAAAAATGCGCCTAGTCTTCCGGCTTTCAAGTCACGGGCAAAGAAGTTTCTTTTATCTCGTGAGTGAATTTGGTGTTAAGCCCACTCCAGGTTGTCATTCTGTTTAAGGTATTTCCCCGATTTACTTTTTTTTTCTATCTACTTCTTGTCTTTTCCTCTTTCTCTCTTTTTTCCTTTATTCCTTCATCAGATAAGTTACTTGTGTGTTAAGTAGCAAGGTATGAATGTTGTTTTAATTAGATGAGAGTGATAACATCACTTGTCCTTTCAAGCTTACTGCCTTTCTTGGCAGGCGAAAGGCGAATAGTGTTTGTTTTCTTTTTTAATAAATGTATATCTCATATATCTCATCTCATATATCTCATATCTCATATCTCATATCTCACTGTGTTAAGGCTAATTCCCAATAAAGCATCTCAACAGTATCCCAAGAAAGATTGAGAATATTATGTTCAAACTTTTGGGGCTGCTTCTGCTCTTAAAATTTACTGAAAAAACACAAATGAATGTGCATTGTCAGTTTAATATACATATGCTGATATTTTTTAACCAAAATATTAATATTATTTGATTTATTAAAGTTATAAAAGCAAAAACATTTATATTTTTTCAGTAAATTGCAAATTATGTTCTGGACTTTGGAAGGCATAGGGGTTTTGAGCCCTAATCATATTAATTTCTGCTCTTTTTGAGTTTGAATCGGTTATTTATTGTAATTTCTATTCGTTTTGGGTTTCATTTATTTATCGATGCTGATTTGTGGTAGTTTCACGCTTGGTAGATTACTTGATTTTATTTTTGCTCATTTTTGGTTTAATGGAGTTCTTTACTTTTATTTCAAGAACTTATTTTGTGGAAAAAGTTTTTTTTAATTAATTCTAATTAAACAGCGTTTGTAGTTAAGGTGTCATTCTTAAAGAATTGGATTCTTTAAGATTTTATTCCCCCTTATATTCGTAATAAAAATATAGGAATATAGAAGTTCGCTACGTAAGTTAATTTGCAAGTTACGTATATTTATTACTAATAAAAACGTTCGTAAATAAAATTAAAAGGTCTGATGCCCTTTTTAAGTAACCAAAAAAATTGGAGGGCAACTAGGCCCCTCTCCTCTGCCCCTTTTTTCTCAAAATCGTCGGATAAAAATTTCGAAAAAGCCATTTAGCCAAAAAAAAACTAAAATTAATACTCAAATTTCGTTTTAAGTATTCATGTACGGTGAGCCAAAATCAAAACCTGCATTAATTGAAAAACGTTCAGAAATTAAATAAAAAAAAAAGTTTTTTTTTAACGGAAAGTAAGCTGCGACATTAAAACGTAAAACGAGCAGAAACTATTCCGCATATGAAAGGAGCTGTTCCTTCCTCAATGCCTCACACTTTACGCTAAAGTTTGATTATTTCTCAAAACTCTTTTTTTTTTACAATAAAAAACTTTAGCGTAAAGAGCGAGGCGTTGAGGAAGGGACAGCCCCTTTCATATAGGGAGTAATTTCTGTTTGTTTTAAGTTTTAATGTAGCTCCTTACTTTCAGTTAAAAAAAGCCTTGCTTTGTTTATTTAATTCTCATACATAGAAGTAATCGCTTTAATGTATTTGTCTGGTATCAGAGGAAACGCTTTAGCGTTGCCTACAGTAAAGGCCATACAGCTCCAATGTTTTAATACTTTTTCCCCAGAGGCACTTCATATGGAAGGGGTCGTCGTATAAACTTCAAAGGGGGCTCATTCTGTTACAAATCGAAAGCTCTAGTGCCCTTTTTGATATTCAAAAGTGATCGGAGGGTAACTAGACCCCCACGCCCTTTTTTTCTCCAATATATCCAATAAAAATTTTGAGGTAGCTATTCTGTTAAAAATAGTCCAAAGACCATATAAAAAACTTCGGGTCAATACTATCCCCCCGGGTCCGGGGGCAGGTATTGTAAGTTATGCCCTAAGGACAAATGTGGTTCTTATATAAAGCAGGCTCGTATAGACTTCAGAGAGGGCTCAGATAATTGGAAATTAAAAGTTCTAGTTCACGTTTTCACAGTCAAAAAAGATCGGAGGTCAACTAGCCCCCCCCCCGGCGAAGGTGATTTAAGTTATGCCCTGGGGGCATATAAAGTGATTATGGAAGGGATACTCGGACAAACTTCAGAGAGGACTCATTTGATCGGAAATTGAAAGTTCTAGTTCACTTTTTACAGTCAAAAGTGATCGAAGGGCAGCTAACCCCCTCCATGCCCTTTTCCCCCGAATGCCTCAGATAAAAATTTTGAGATAGAAATTTTATTAAAAATAGTTCTAAGGTCAGAAAACAACACTCCAGTGTCGACACAGCTCCCCAAGGCCCAAAGGCAGGGGTTATAAGTTGTGCCGTCAGGGCATATATGGTTACTTGTTTGGAAAGTGAAAGTTCTAGTTCACTTTTTAAGATTCAAAAGAGATCGGACGGCAACCAGCCCCCCTCCCCTCCTCCACGCCCTTTTTTCCAACAAATGCATCAGATGAAAATTTTGAGATAGCCATTTTGTTAAACGTAGTCAAAAGGTTGGATAAAAAAAACAACTCTGGTGTCCACACCATTCCCCAGGGCCAGGGGAAAGTTGCTCTAAGTTTTGCCCTCGCGGCACATATGGTTCTTATGGAAGGGATGCTCATATAAACTTCAGAGAGGGCTTATTTAGTCGGAAATTGAAAGCTGTAGTTCATTCTTTAAGAATAAAAACAGATCCAAGGGCAGCTAGTTTCCCTCGACCTCTTTCCTCATAATTTTTTTGAAATAGCTATTATTTTAAAAATAGTTCAAGTATCAGATAACAAAAACTCCGGTGTCTATACACCCCCCCCCCCCCAGGGCCCAGGACAGATGTTGTAAATTATGTCCTAGGGTCATATATGGTTCTTGAAACTCAGAGAGGAAAGAAAATAACAAAATGAAAAATAAAAACAAAAAAGGTGAAAAAACGAGGATTTTGTCAGCCAGTGGAAAACCATGAAGAAGAAGAAATAAGCAAATATTTCGACAAGGACATCCGCCAAGTCGTCCTCAGTGCCAAAAAAAAGAAAAAAAAAAAACGAAAATCTAACCTTTCCAAGTTTACCCGACAAAGACAGAACAGACACTAAGTAAAAACCAGGCAGGAATCAATGAAAAAGAATTTACCAAGATGATTGAGCAAGAATCTTTTGCCTTGCAATAGTTTTAGCTGGTCTACAGTTTCGGTTTTCATTAGATATGCAAATAGGTTCTTTTAAGTTGTACCGGGTGAAAATATTGATTGAGTCCTTCAAAATTAAACTGTCGTAAATTGGGCTTAATGAAATATCTCCAGTATCTCTATTTTTTTCTAAATTTTGGTTCATGTATTTTTTTTATCTCAATTTACTCTTTAAAAGTTCGTGGTAGGCCATTTAGAGTTGATATTAAGGTTGCCTCGTCAAAAAGAACCAGATGGGTCGGACTTACGAAAATATGCGAAGCCAATGCAGAATCAAAGTTGTCATTGTTATTTTTTAATCTCAGGGACTTATCTATTGAAATTTTGTGCTCATGCAAACGTTCACCTAGTTGTTGATGGGTCCTACCGATGTAAAATTTCCCACAGGAACACGGGATTCTGTAGACAGCACTACCCAGTACAGGATCCGTTTTATCCTTTCAGGAGTTGAAAAATTGTTCAACTTTTTGTTCGGTTTTGAAAGAAACAGAGAGATTATGTTTTCTGTAAAAGTTTTTAAGTTTATCGCCAAGTTTCGGGATGTACGGTAAAGCGATGAAAGTTTATTTCTCAATTGCCGGGGTAATCGAATTAAGGGGGACGAGCTCCCTATTTTGTTGTTTTATCTTTTTTAATCGTCTATCTCTGATATTTTCAGTAAGCTTGATTGGGTAACCATTGCAGAAAAGAATATCCTTGACATAGTTTAATTCAGAGTTTATATGATTACGGGAACAAATTTTTAAAACTCTGTTGACTAAAGAGATTATTACCCCTCTTTTCACAGAAGGAGGGTGAAGGGAAGAGAAATGTAGATATCGATCATTATGAGTCGGCTTTCTATATATAGAAAATTCAAGGCTAGGAGTAGTTTTTATAATCAAAACATCCAAGAATGGCAGCTTACTCAAATCTTCGAGTTCCATTGTGACCTGGAGATTCGAATCAAAAGAGTTCAAATGTGCCAAAAAATCTGATAGAGAGTCTTGTCCATGTTCCCAAACAGAAAGGATATCGTCAACGAAACGAAACCAGATAGAGTGTTTTAAGTGGAAACTATTCAAAGCAGAATGTTTTATGAAATCCATGTAAAAATTTGCCAAATAAGGAGACAAGACAGTGCCCATGGATAAACCCGTGATTTGAAGAAATTTTTTTTTTTCGGAATTTAAAATACGAGGAGAACTTGTTGCTCAGACGAACAAGGGTCATTATTGTATCAATTTCCAATGTTTTGTAATCCGACCAAGCTAAATTTTCCTCTAATTTTCTTTGTATGGCCTGCTCACATTTATAGACATCGCATGAAGTGTACATAGAAACTGCATCAAAACTAGATAAGATAGTTTTTTCTGTTGTACTTTGATTTTTTAACTTCTCAACAAGATCTATGGAGTTTTTTTTATATAGGTTTTCTGTGTGCTTAAAAGAGGCTTAAAAATGGTAGCTAAAAACTTCCTATACCCGTAGCTGGAGAGCTATAACATGCTACAATAGGACATAACGGAATATCTTTCTTATGGATTTTAGCCACACCATAAAACTTTGGGGCTGAACAACCTTTGGGGTAAAATTTTCTGTACATTTGAAGGGTAATTAGTCTAGTATCTTTTAAAATTCCTAGTTCTTTTCTCAAATGCTGTGTAATTATGAATTCTGCAGATTATGAATTAAAAGTTAACACCCTTTAATGGATAAAAATAATTACAAAGAAATAAAAATTGATCCCACGGACAAATACACACAGCAGTGGATATTGGTGGGCAACTAGCCCCCCCCCCCCTCCACGCCCTTTTTCCCCAAATGCATGAGATAAAAATTTTGAGATAGCCATTTTGTTAAAAATAATTAAAAGGTAAGATAACAAAAATCTGGTGTTGACAAAAACCCTCAGGGCTTTGGGGCAGGCGTTGTAAGTTATACCCTTCGGGCATACATGGTTCTTATGAAAGGGATGCTCGTATAAACTTCAGAGATGGCTCATTTGTTTGGAAATTGAAAGTTGTAGTTTACTTTTTAAGAGTCAAATAAGATCCAAGGGCAACTAGTTCCCCCGTCCTTTTTACTCTAAACCCATCCGATAACATTTTGAGATAGCTATTTTTTTTAAATAGTTCAAACGCCAGATAACAAAAACTCTATTGTCGACACAACCCTCCAGGACCAAGGGCGAGCGTTGAAATTTTCGACCTGGGGGCATATATGGTTCGTATGGAAGGGATACTCGTATAAAATTTAGAGAGGGCTGTTGGAACCCTTGGTCCCAGTTTGTTCAGATGAATGTCCCTCCCAGATTCCTTTCTTTTGGCCCCTTAATTATTTTCCTTTCCCGAGTAATAATTATTAATTTTCCTTTTATTTTGTGACGCCATTTTATGTCCTCCTAATTGCGTAGCTGGTTAATAGACCACGAGGTAATAAATTGCGCAAGTTAGGGAGGTTGACCAGTAACTTAGTAAGCCCTCGGATTGGCTGAAAAAATTCATTACCACCCCGTACCCCGTCGCAGACACGCGGCTAGTGGAGCGGGCTGGAAGAAAAAGTTCCTTTCTTAAGTCAGTTCTTTTTTAGCGTGTCTTGAATACAGTAAGATTTTTTTATACTATATACTCTTTTAATTTTTCAGCCTATGTCGAGTCTAAAGAGATAGTTAGAAATATTACCGGTAACCCTTGGCCTTAAAAGTGGCCCTGGGACCATTCGATCACGCTAGTAGATACGGAACCGTTGGAGTAACCGCGGAAATCCCACTACTTTGGGCCGACAAGGGGTTCTCCCCCTCCATTAAGTGGCATAGCAAACTCTTTGCGCCATTTTTGCCCCAATAAGTTGTGACCCCCGTACGTTACACCTCCAATAAGTGGTGGCAGCTAGAAAAGGAGCTATCAACAGCACTGATAGCAAAAGAATTTTGCGTTTTCAAAGAGACGGGTGAATTTGGCCTAAAGAGTGGCCTATATGGTTATATATAGAGAGAGAAAATACGGAATTAATTAATAAGAAGGTCTATAATGGGCTGTGTGCCTTGTTAGACAAATATAAAAAAGATTAACGTGAAATTAATGAGTTGAGCTTGCGGAGTGGGGGAATCTCCGTATAGACAAGTATTACAGGGTTTAAGGACAGATAAGAAAACGTTGAAAGTGGGGTTTTTATTTGAGTGAATTGGCAGACTTACATATAATCTTCAGTGAAGAAGGTTATATGAGTATTGAGGACGGCAAATTAGGAGAATTTGTCAGTTTGTGCGCACATTGGACAAGGAAGGTGGGAGGCACCTGTCCTATTGAGTAATCTGCCCAGGAGGAGATTTTATTTGGAATACGAGTATCCAGGGAGGATACGTGATTTGTTTTACAGGGTAGTTCCCCTGTCTGAGCTTAGTCCAGCTAATTCACTAGTGGAATATTCTCGCGGTTTTTCAGTTCATTTTCTCGTCCAACCCCTGTTAATTCGTTTTTCGGAGATATATGTCATTTGCGTAAAACTGCTTGTTGTGAAAGAAGTCGTTATTCCCTAATTAGGTCTAGACATTCCGATTATTTGAAAAATTGTTGAACTTGCCAAGATTGACTATTTGAATAAGAGATAATATAATCGGAAAAAAGTATACGCGGTAAAATGAGGGGGTACAAAATAAAGAAGGAAGAAATAATATGTGAAAAAAACACAACGAACTCATCCTTCAGAGGCTGTGCCAAATGAAGGGGAGTTGCGGACAAGAGAAAATGCAGATATAGAACGAGCAGACTCAGAAAACGAATCAAGAGAATATAAAGACAGGGAGAATCATAGTAGGCTAAGTAGCAGGAGTAGTAGAAGCTCAATTTCCAGTAGGTGCTCGCGAAAAAAGTACCCAAATAGATATGACACAACAACTATTAAATTTCATGGAGAAAGAAAGAGAGAAAGATAGACAAGAAAGAGAGAAAAAGAAGAAGGCAGACAGAGAGGAAAGAAAATCCATAATGCAAATAACTGCAGGGAAAAATTTTCAAACGTATAAGAGAACCGCATGGGTTAGAAGCCCGGAAAAATATACAACTTCGCTGACTACGGGGGAAGGTGAACCGGCCCATATAATAAATGGAGAGGCTGTGCCATCCTGTCGGAAAAACAAAATACTTGATACTCGGGTTCAAAATGTTGATAGTCCACAAAAATGGGATGCGGAAGTAAAAAGACAACATAATAGTGAAAATAAGACGCGTGAAAATGATTTTTCGGGAAAATTTCCAGAAAATGGAAAACTTGAAAACACTTTTAATGAATATGAGACGCTAACAAGTACAGGCCAAAATGAAACACAGATTGTACCAGAGAAAAAGGAGGCGAAATTTATTGTACGCACTTTTCCTCGTAGAGTGCAAGAAATTTTAGTACAATATGAAATACCAAATGTCGGAGTTCAGTTCCCATTTGATAACGAAATATTTGTTTCTGCGGTAAATGTGAAGAAGACTAAGAGCGAGAAAAAAGATTTTAAGTGGAACTACAATAAAGAAAGGCAGTCAAAGATAGACACTGGAGTCCAATTCAGATTTCATGACGATTTATTTAATGCTACTACAAAACAAAACAAAACAAAGAGAGAGAAACAAAGAGATATTAAACGGAGCTACAATGAAGTAATGCAGTCAAAGATGGTGGACACTGGAGTCCAATTCAAATTTAACGATGATTTATTATTTTGCGCGAATGACAAAACTGAGAAAAGTAGAGATGAAAAGAGAAGTGTAGAAAAGAGACAAACTTTGGAAATTCAGCCTGCAGTGGCGAAAAATAAAAAATGTTAGATGGGCTGTGCCTTGATAACATAAACAATAGGGGGAAAAGAGGTCAAAGACTAATGGGGAATAAAACAAGATGGTTGCAAGATAGAGATGAATGACCTACAACGGGTCGGGGGAAAGTTGGGATATTGAATATCGAGTCGGATTGGAAAAACTTGAAAAGGAAACTGAGATTGGTATTATCAAATCAAAAGATATGTCGATCCTTTATGAGGGGGAGGGATCCCTTGGGGAAGATCCCCTGCGGGAAGTCGTGAGAGATAGTCCTTTTCCTAAATGCACAACTGGCGGACAAGTTGTGATCCCTTTACCGAGGTTTTGCCTCTCTGATCTGGAGTCCTTGGGGGATACTCTCTCCCAGTCACTTCATACTTCACCCAAACCTTTGTCCAGTGACCCTATTCATAGTTGTTATTCTCCATGGGAACCGACAATTATTTCCGGCAAATTGTATTCAGTGGGAGATGCATCCAAATTTCATTTGCAATTAGCATCAATGCACATTCTGCATTTTACTATCCCAGGGGAGGGAACCCAGAAAAAAGGCGATTCATGGTTCACTCAAAATTTTACTTCATTCCCAGTAGCCTTATCGTTTTCACTGGCCTGTGTATTTTTGGCCTTGGATTGTTTGAAATTATGCCAAGGGGCAATTTACTTTTTTATTGAGATGTGGGGTTGTTTCCACTGATGGAAATTAAGAGGCTAGTGCAGCCAAATTTTTCATGATGGCTGGCATTTATTGAAAGTCCCAGGAATTGATTCTCTGCTCCTCTCAAATGTAAATTCGTGAGAACAAGAAAATGTTTGTTTTTGATTGTGCTGTGCACAATGAATTACTACGAATCTTGGGGACTTCAATTTTCAAAACCAAATGCGGATGTTATACGATCTAGACCATGGTGGTTCTACAGTAGAGACGTGGGGATGACAACGAATCCTGAAGCAGTGGAAGTACAGACACTGGATGAAGAGAAAAGATACAAGTTTGATGATTTTGAGTTTAATGTTATTTATTTTATGTCTGAGTTTCCAGCCAATCCACCGGAGTAGCGGCCATTTATCTTAGGAGGGAGGTGTCGGAACCCTTGGTCCCAGTTTGTTCAGATAAATGTCCCTCCCAGATTCCTTTCTTTTGGCCCCTTAATTATTTTCCTTCCCCGAGTAATAATTATTAATTTTCCTTTTATTTTGTGACGCCATTTTATGTCCTCCTAATTGCGTAGTTGGTTAATAGACCACGAGGTAATAAATTGCGCAGTTAGGGAGGTTGACCAGTAACTTAGTAAGCCCTCGGATTGGCTGGAAAAATTCATTACCACCCAGTACCCCGTCGCAGACGCGCGGCTAGCGGAGCGGGCTGGAAGAAAGAGTTCCTTTTTTAAGTCAGTTCTTTTGTAGCGTGTCTTGAATACAGTAAGATTTTTTTTTATACTATATACTCTTTTAACTTTTCAGCGTAAGTCGAGTTTAAAGAGATAGTTAGAAATATTACCGGTATCCCTTGGCCTTAGATTTGGCCCTGGGACCATTCGATCACGCTAGTAGATACGGAACCGTTGGAGTAACCACGGAAATCCCACTACTTTGGGCCGACAAGGGGCTTTCCCCCTCCAGTAAGTGGCATAGCAACCTCTTTGCGCCATTTTTGCCCCAATAAGTGGTGACCCCCGTACGTTACACCTCCAATAAGGGCTCACTTGATTGGAAATTGAAAGTTATAGTGCATTTTTTAAGAATAAAGATTGATAGGAGGGCAGTTAGCGTTCTCTTACCCCCTTTTTCCCCCAAATGCATAATATTTTGAGAAAGCCACTTCTACTAGGACACCCTAGACTTGGGGACATAAATAAGGCTTAGGAGGAGGAAGTCCCCTAAGATGTATACCGTATAGGGTCAACTGGCGTGTGGAAACCTCCCGGCGGTTAAAAACCCTTCCTCAAAATGGGTCAAGTTTCTCGGTGCAGCAGAACACCAACGGGAGGATCCTTATGCTACCGCGTCCGGGGCAACCGACGGTCTGATATCTCGAGTTGTAAATAGTAGAAATAATTATATTATTGAAGATAATAATGATGACGATGATAATGATAAATGATAAGGTTTTAGTTACTACGTCGTGGGCAACCGATTATTATCTAACCGATTTGACGACTCTCCAGTCAGAGAAGACACCAATATTTACCCCAAAGATATCACTTTCACTTGGAACGCTAAAAATACGAACACCTGCTAAACCGGGAAAAAAGAAATGAATTTTAAATGAAATCGACCGCTCCCATTGGGATATTATTGGATTATCAGAGACCCACCTTCCTTTAAATGGATTAGACACCTTAAACGGGAACACCCCCATCACCTCAGGACAAAGTGACGGTGCTCACGGTCAAGGTTTTGGCTTTCTACTCTCAAAACATGCTAAAAATCTCTACTTGCCATAAATATACTCTCAGAGCATATCATTACCGCCCGTTTTAAAGGATCCATGGCTAACATTTCCGTCATTCAAGTTAAATGCCGCCGACTCTTCCCGGAGTGACCAAGATTCAGAAGACTTCTACACCCAGCTCCAAAACACAATAGACCAGGTGAACAAGAAGTATGTTTTGTTCATCATTAGGGAATTTAACTCTATCGTCGGACAATCAAATGTCAGTTTCAAAGACGTAATGGGCAGATTCGGACATAGGTGAAAAAACCTTAGGGGAGAAATGCTCATATATTTTTGTTGTGATAACGTGCTTTACATTACCAACACCTTGTCTCGACATAGAGAACGCAGAAAGGTTACATGGAGATCCCCAGACGGCCGAACCTCAAAATGATTGACCTCATACTGGTCCGCAAGCGTTGGAAGTCGTACGTGCTGAATGCAGTATCTTTGATCGGTGGTGTTTTTGACTCAGACCATGTTCTAGCCATGTAAGAAATCCGCATATGCCTCCGAAAAACCCAACCATCCAAGAAAAACTACCCAAAATACCGTATCGATCTCCTTAAAACATCGAAACAAGAAACAAATATAAAACCACTCTCTCGAATAAGCTGTCAAGTATCCAATTCACGGGAGTTCAAACCACTGAGGAAGTCAGCCGTCTGGTTGATGAAAGCACCTCAATCATCAGAGGAACGTCTAATAAAATCTTAGGAGTACAGTCCCGCTCTGATTAACCATGGATCAAATCTGTAATCATTAATATCTCTGCTGAAAAACGTATTCATGCCAAAAAACCAGACCGACAAATCCAGGATGAATACAAGAGTATAAAACGTCTAGTATATAAAAAAATACGGTTGGCTCTGCACCAATACATCAACGACAAGTGCCATGAATGTGAAGAAACCTTAAAAAATGACAGCCACTACATGTACAAAAGAGTACGGGAGCTGTCGACAAAGAAATCTGTGGCAGCAACAATCTTGTTAGATAAACATGGACAACTTATCACACATTCTGAGGAGAGGCGGAAACACTGGAAGGAACACTTTTATCAGAAACTGAACCCCACAATAAAACCTTACCCATCTATCCTACTGTCTTTTCAACTACCGGAGTACCCAATAGATCCAAGTCCACCACTATTACGAGAAGAGGTCGTTGCAGCTATACAATCCCTGAAAACAAATAAAAGTCCTGGACCAGATGGCATACAGTCAGAGCCAATTAAGTCGGGCCCAGAAGAACTGGTAGACATCTATCGTAAAGTCACAGTAGGCATCTGGGAAATAGGCCACTTCCCCAGATCTTGGGCAAAAGCCATTATTGTCCCCCTTTACAAAAAGGGTGGAAAGGGCGACTGTAATAACTACAGACCAATTAGCATGACAAGCCAACCGGCAAATATCCTCACGAAAATCCTACTTGACCGAATAAAGACAGAACTCCCTGACAGACCTCACTTTAGAGGAATATCAGGCCGGCTTCCGAAGAGATCGATCTACTAAAGATCATATATTTTCCACCCAGCAACTGATGGAGAAAAATATAGAAATTGCGAAAGAACTGCTTTTACTTCTTTTTACTTTAAAAAGGCCTTCAATTTAATACGACATAACAGGCTTTGGCACATACTTCTACATTATAAAGTCCCCAAAAGCATGGTAACGCTGATCAAAGATATGCAGTTGAACTTCTGTAGCCAGGTTCAGACGCCCGAGGGATTGACAGAAGAGTTCCAGAGGTCAGCAGGGGTTCTTCAGATTGCCCCCTATCCCCTCATCTATGTAATCTGTTTCTAAATGCACCTTTATCACTTGCTAAAACCACAGACGGTGCATCCATTGGAGGGAAACTTGTTGGCAAATTAGCGTACGCAGACGACATCGTGAAAATTAAAAGGCATGAACATCTCCTCCAAAAAGACACAAACGAGATAGTGTCAGCAACCAAAGCCTTTGGGATGGTTGTCAACACAACAAAAACGAAAGTCAGGCGGGTATCCAGAGAATCTGCACCCAGAGCCATACAGCTATCCATACAAGGAGAGCAAATTGAAAATGCAGAATCTTTTGTCTACCTCGGCAGGCTTTTAACCTCTAACAACGATTGCTCAAAATCAATTAGGTGTAGACTGGGCCTTGTACCCAGCAGCTGCAAAAGCCTATCATCAATTAGGAAAAGTAAATTACTATAAAAATCACAGAAGGTCCGGCTCTTTAACTCTCTCATAATCCCCATTGCTATGTATTTAAGTGAAACAGGGTCAATTAAAGCTGATGACGAAAGGTGAATCTCTGCATTTGAAACAAAATGTCTCCATCGCATAGCAGGGGGCACCTACATCAACCGAGTATCCAATGAAGACCTCCGTAAACTCTTCCACTGCTCGTACACTATCACGGCCCCAATTAGAAGTAAGCAACTCCGCTGGCCTGGTCATATCCAACGAATGTCATCAAATTAATTCCCCAAAATCACGGTTGAAGGATGGGTACATGGCACACGACTTGATAACCGACCTCGCAAGAGATGGTAGGACAACTTCAATGGCCAGAACCTCCCCCAACTTCTATGTCTTGCACCAGATAGAACCAAATACCTTCGCCATATTCAATGACTAGCGAGAAGAGAAGAAGCCCCAATACAGCTACAAGGGACGGATGGGATATAAGTCAAGTAAGTAATTCATTTTGCTACAAATAGTTCAAAGGTCAGATAACAAAAGCTCCAGTGTCAACACAGCCCCCCAGGGCCCGGGGGCCGCCATTGTAAGTTACATCCTGGGGGCAAATATGGTTCTTATAGAACAGCTGCTCGTACAAACTTCTGAAAGGTTTCATTTGATTGGAAATTAAAAGTTTAAGTTAACCTTTTCAGAGTCAAAAGGGGTCGGAGGGCAACTAGGCCCCCCCCTCTCACGCTCTTTTATCCCCAAACCTTTTAAAATTTTGAGATGGTACTTTTCTTAAAAATAGTTCATACATCAGATATTTAAACTCCGGGATCATCACAACCCCCCAGGGCCTGGGGACAGACGTTAGAAGTTAAGCCGTAGAGCATATATGGTTCTTGTGGAAGTGATGCTCGTATAAACCTCAAAAAGGGCTCATTTGATTGGAAATCGAAAGCTCTAGCTCACTTTTTAAGAGTCAAAAGTGATCGGAGGGCAGCTACCCGTCCTTATACCCTTTTCCCCCAAATGTATCAGATAAACTTTTGGGATAGCCTATTGGAGATTGAAAGTTTTAGTTCACTTTTTAATCTTCAAAAAGGAACGGAGGGCAGCTAGCCCCTCCCCCACGCCTTTTTTCCCAAAATGTATCAGATAAAGTTTAGAGATAGCCATTTTGTTACAAATCGTTAGAAGGTCAGATAGCAACAAATTTTTGCATTAAAACAGACCCCCAGGGCCCGGGAAGGTGTTGTAAGTTATGCCCTAGGGGCACATATGGTTCTTACAGAAGGAATGCTCGTATAAATATCAGAGAGGGCTCATTTGATTGGAAATTAAGATTTTGATTTCACTTTTTAAGAGTCAAAAGACACCTGAGGGCAACTACGACCTCCCCCCTTCGCCCTTTTCCCCCAAACTCATCCGATAAAAATTTTGAGAAAACAATTTTTTTTAAATAGATCAACCATCAGATAACAAAAACTCCCGTGTCGACCCAACCCACAAGGACGTGGGGGCAGAATCTCTAATTTGTACTATGGGGGCATAGATGATTCTCATGGAAGGGATGTTCCTTTAAAGTTCAGAGGGCTCATTTGAATGGAAACAGAAAGTACTAATTTACTTTTTAAGAGTGAAAAGAGAACGGAGGGCAACTAGCCCTTCCACACCCTTTTTCCCCACATACAGAAAATTAAACTTTTGAGATACCCATTTTGTCAAAAATAGTTAAAAGGTCACATAACAAAACTCTGGCTTAACAAATCTCCCCAGGGCCTTAGGGAAGGCGTTGTTTATTCTAATACTTAGATTTAGTGACGTGCGTGGCAGCTTCGATTTACGGTGCAAGGGCTGTAAGTTAGGCAAATTGTTTACTGATACTTCGACACCTTGTATACTTTGATGCTTTCTTTACTTTATTATTTCTTTACTTTGATATTGCTACTTTGATACTTGTCTTGATACTTTGATGAGCGTTTCAAGCTGAAAAAAAAAATTTGATTTTTAAATAAAGAATTTTTTTAAAAACTTAAAACTTTTAGCAGTCAAAAACGAAGTAAAATTAACTAAAAAAACTTTCCCAAAAAGAAGTTTTTTAAAGAAAAGAAAAGAGTATATTACATTCAAGATCAGTAGATACAAATACCTGTTAAAATTAAAACTCAAAACGACCAGAAATCATAGGCAGCGCGCTAGCGGTGCCTTTCGATTGGAAATTCAAAGGGCTAGTGCCCTTTACAATAGTCGAAAGTGATTGGAGGAAAACTAGACCCCCCCACGCCCATCATTCCCCCAAACACATCCAATCAAAATATCGAGATAGTCATTTTGTTCAGCGTAGTTGATTTCCAGACAGAAAATATGTTTTTGAGGAGGACACTCCCCCACAACCCTCAGGGCAAGGGTTTTAAGTTATGCCCTGAGGGCATATAAGGTTTTGATAGAAGGCATTGTCGTAGAAACTTCAAAACAGGCTCATTAAATTGAAAATTCAAAGGGCTAGTGCCCTTTACAATAGTCGAAAGTGATTGGAGGAAATCAATTCCCCCCCATGCCCATCATTCCCCCAAACACATCCAATCTAAATTTTGAGATATCCATTTTGTTCAGTGTAGGCTAGCTGATTTCCAGATAGAAAATATGAGATAGCCATTTTGTTCAGCGAAGGGTAGTTGATTTCCAGATAGAAAGTTGATTTCTCTAGGTACTTCCCCTTTTTGGGACGCTTCCCCAAAATGAAATTGCTTTCTTTAAGACAGCCAAAACCAGAAAATGAGAGGATAAAAAGGATAAGTCAATAGGAATAGAGACATAAATTTTATTGTAAAAGAAAATCGAGAAAGGAGAACTGCTCTACTTATTTATTCAAACACAAAAATGTGCGTGAATGAGAGCACACTTCCAAAGGTTTGCATCAATCGGTGGCGTATCCAAGGGTTGGTGTTTGAACCCCCTAGAAGGTCAAAAGTTGTATTAGCTGAGCATTGACAGGTTTGTTTAACAGGTTGTTGTATTAGCTGACATTGACAGGTCATTATTTTGAAAAATAATGAATAAATTTAATACTTCACCCATTTGCAGTACTCAACTTAAAATAAACAGACATTAAAATGAATTAAGAATCGAAATCACAAATTAAAGTGAACAAGTTACAGTCATTGAGTCTCAAAACCTGAAGTAGTTTATCTGGTATGTCATCTTTGATAAGGTGCTGACGATTATTTTTATTTCTCTTTTCATTATTAGTTTTCTTGTAATTGGTTTGATTCATTTCTTTTATTGATGTACTAAAAAGAGTTTTCATCTCGCAGAAATTTTACTAAAAATGTATCAAATCTTACTTTTAAAAATCCTACTAAAATAAAAGTTCAGAAAGTTCAAACTTGAGTGAAGCCTTGGAAGCAACTACATTAAAAGAGCTCATATCTATAAAATACTACCTGGAAACCAACAATCACTCTGAAGTACATTACTCCGAACTTCCTTCACTGACACAGCTGATACTGTTAATACTGCTGGCAAACCCCAAGCAAAAGTAGAGTAGAGAATTAACTTTCTTCTATCATGAGACTTTAAGTGACCTTGAAGAGACGAGATACCACTGAAAGTGAAAAAGCCTTGTTAGACATACGACATATAAAATTTTGACTCAGTTTCAAAAATCTGTTATCAGAGGTATCGATGTTGCACTTCCCAGGAAAAAGACATTTTCTTACAATGTATTATTTTACATTATTCCAGCCACTTCTATGGAAGGGGTGATAGTAGAAACTTCGAAAGGGGCTTATTTGATTGGAAATCAAATTTGATAAGAAGTATCTAAACCACGTGTATTCTTAAAAAACAAAAATAAAACCCAAGTTTCTTAAATGATCAATTATTTTTTAATAGATCAGATGTATCTTAACCAAGTGTATTCTTATTATTCAAAAATAAAACTCAAGTTTCTTAAATGATCAAGTATTTTTAATAAATTAGGTGGATCATAACTGTGTGTATTCTTATTAATCAAAAATGAATTCCAAGTCTCTTAACTGATCAAATATTCTTTAAGAGATTAGATGTATCTTCACCGAGTGTATTCTTATTAGTCAAAAATAAAACTCAAGTTTCTTAAATGATCAAATAATGTTTTTTATAAATCAGATGTATTTTAACCGTATGTATTCTGATTAATCAAAAATCAAACTCAAGTATCTTAAATGATCAAATAATTTTAATAGATCAGCTGTATCTCAACCGTGTATATTCTAATTAACCAAATACAAAACCCAAATTTCTTAAAAGATCAAGTATTTTTTAATAGATCAGATGTATCTAAACCGAGTGTATTCGTATTAGTCGAAAATAAACCCAAGTCTCTTAAATGATCAAATATTTTTTAATAAGTCAGATGTATCTCAATCGAGTGTATTCTTAGTAACCAAAAAAAAAACCCAAGTTTTTTAAATGATCAAATATGTTCAATAAATTATGTGTATCTTAACCGAGTGTATTCTTAATAACCGAATATAAAACCGAAGTTTCTTAAATAATCAAATGTTTTTAAGAAATCAGATATATCTTAACCGAGTGTATTCTTATTAATCAAAAATAAAACCCAAGTTTCTTAAGCGGTAAAATATTTTTTAATAAATCAGATGTATCTTAACCGAGTGTATTCTTATTAGTCGAAAATACAACTCAAGTATCTTAGATGATCAAGTATTTTTAGTAAATCAGGTGAATCATAACCGTGTGTGTTCTTATTAATAAAAAATGAAGCTTAAGTTTCTTAAATGATAAAATGTTCTTTAATAGATCAGATGTATCATTACCGAGTGTATTCTTATAAATAAAAAATAAAACCCAAGTTTCTTAAATGATCAAATATTTTCTTAATAGATCAGCTGTATCTTAACCGAGTGTATTCTTATTAATAAAAATAATACACAAGTGTCTTAAATTATGAAATATTTTTAATAAATCAGATTTATCTTAACCGAATGTATTCTTATTAACCAAATATAAAACCCAAGTTTCTTAAATGATCAAATATTTTTAATAAATCAGATATATCTTAACCGAGTGTATTCTTATTAACCAAGTATAAAGCCAGGTATCTTAAATAATCAAACATTTTTAATGAATCAGATGTATCTTAACCGTGTGTATTCTTTTTAATCGAAAATAAAACCCAAGTTTCTTAAATGATAAAATATTTGCGTACTTGTTGTTATATAGCTTAAAAAAATTGTATGGCCTGTTGATTGTGGTTATTTTATTTTTTATTTTTACTCTTTGTATGAGGAAATAAAAAGTTTGAACTGAATTGCAAAATCCAGATGGCAACACGTTTTCATTACCTCAAAAGCTACTAACTTTTCAACTTTAGTTATAGATGTCAGCATAAATAGATTTTCAGCTAGATTACATTAAGTTAACTGCTTTCAAGTTAGGTTGTTTTAGGCTAGGTTTGCCTGGCCCGCCACCTTACTTAACCTAATCCAAACTAACTTTTACATTTATATTTGGTTAAAAAGTTTTACATTTGGTTAATAAGAATGCACTCGGTTAAGATACATCTGATTTATTAAAAATATTTGATCATTTAAGAAACTTTGCTTTTATATTTGCTTAATAAGAATACACTCGGTTAGGATACAACTGATTCATCAAAAATATTTGGTTAGTTAAGAAACGTGGGTTTTATTTTTGACTAATAAGAATACACTCGGTTAAGATACTGCTGATTTATAAAAAATATTTGACAACTTGAAAAACTTGAGTTTTATTTTGATTAATAAGAATAAACTCGGTTAAGATACAGCTTATCTATTATAAAAATATTTGATCATTTAAGACTTGGGTTTTATTTTTAACTAATAAGAATACACTCGGTTAAGATACATCTGATCTATTAAAAAAAATTTGATCACTTAAGAAACTTCGGTTTTATTTTTGACTAATTAGAATACGCATGGTTAATATACTTTGATTTACTAAAAAATATTTGATCATTTAAGAAACTAGAGTTTTATTTTTGATTAAAAATAACACATTCTGTTAAGAAACATTTGGTCTATTAAAAAATACTTTATTTAAGAAACTTGGGTTTTTATTTTTGATTAATAAGAATACACACGGATAAGTTACATATTATTTATTAAAAACATTTGATCATTTAGGAACTTGAGTTTTATTTTTCACTAATAAGAGTACATTCGGTTAAAATAAATATGATCTATTAAAAATATTTAATTATTTAAGAAACCTGGGTTTTCTCTTTGACTAATAAGAATACACAAAGTTAAGATACATCTGATTTATTAAAATATTTGATCATTTAAGAAATTTGAGTTTTATTTTTGTCTGATAAGAACACACTCAGTTAAGATACATCTGAGGTATTAAAAAATATTTTATCATTTAAGAAACTTGAGTTTGATTTTTGATCAATAAGATCAAAAATATATTTTAATAGATCAGACGTATCTTAACCGAGTGTATTCTTATTAGAAAAAAAACAAAACTTGAGACAAACAAATACACGCGGTTAAGATACATCTGATTTGCTGAAAATAGTTGTTCATTTAAGAAACTTAAGTTTATTTTTGTCTAATAAGAATACACTCGGTTAAGATACATCTGATCTATTAAAAAATATTTGATCATTTAAGAAACTTGAGTTTGATTTTTGACTAATAAGAATACATTCGGTTAAGATACATCTGATCTATTAAAAAATATTTGATCATTTAAGAAACTTGCGTTTTATTTTTGACCAATAAAAATAGACTCAGTTGAGATATATCTGATCTTTTTAAAAATGCATGATCCTTTAAGAAATATGGTTTTTATATTTGGTTAATAAGAACACACTCGGTTAAGATACAACTGATTTATTAAAAATATTTGATCATTTAAGAAACTTGGGTTTTATTTTTGACTATTAAGAATAAACTCGCTTAAGATACATCTGATTTATTAAAAAATATTTGATCATTTAAGAAACTTGAGTTTTTTTTGAATTAATAAGAATAAACTCGGTTAAAATACAGCTGATCTGTTATAAAAATATTTGATCGTTTACAAAAATTTGACAAATAAGAATAGACTCGGTTAAGATATATATGATCTATTAAAAAATATTTGATCGTTTCAGAAACTTGGGTTTTGTTTTTGATTAATAAGAACACGCATGGTTAATATACATCTGATTTACTAAAAAGTATTTGATCATTTAAGAAACTTGAGTTTTATTTTTCACTAATAAGAACACATTCACTTAAGAAATATTGGATCTATTAAAAAAATTTGATCATTTATGAAACTTGGGTTTTATTTTTGATTAATAAGAACACACTCGGTTAAGATACAACTGATTTATTAAAAATATTTGATCATTTAAGAAACTTGGGTTTTATTTTTGACTATTAAGAATACACTCGGTTAAGATAAATCTGATCTATTAAAAAATATTTGATCATTTAAGAAACTTGCGTTTTATTTTTGACTAATAAAAATAGACTCAGTTGAGATATATCTGATCTTTTAAAAAATGCATGATCCTTTAAGAAATATGGTTTTTATATTTGGTTAATAAGAACACACTCGGTTAAGATACAACTGATTTATTAAAAATATTTGATCATTTAAGAAACTTGGGTTTTATTTTTGACTATTAAGAATAAACTCGCTTAAGATACATCTGATCTATTAAAAAATATTTGATCATTTAAGAAACTTGAGTTTTTTTTGAATTAATAAGAATAAACTCGGTTAAAATACAGCTGATCTGTTATAAAAATATTTGATCGTTTACAAAAATTTGACAAATAAGAATAGACTCGGTTAAGATATATATGATCTATTAAAAAATATTTGATCGTTTCAGAAACTTGGGTTTTGTTTTTGATTAATAAGAACACGCATGGTTAATATACATCTGATTTACTAAAAAGTATTTGATCATTTAAGAAACTTGAGTTTTATTTTTCACTAATAAGAACACATTCACTTAAGAAATATTGGATCTATTAAAAAAATTTGATCATTTATGAAACTTGGGTTTTATTTTTGATTAATAAGAATACATTCGGTTAAGATACATCTGATCTATTAAAAAATATTTGATCGTTTAAGAAACTTGAGTTTGATTTTTGACTAATAAGAATACACTTGGTTAAGATAAATCTGATCTATTAAAAAATATTTGATCATTTAAGAAACTTGCGTTTTATTTTTGACTAATAAAAATAGACTCAGTTGAGATATATCTGATCTTTTAAAAAATGCATGATCCTTTAAGAAATATGGTTTTTATATTTGGTTAATAAGAACACACTCGGTTAAGATACAACTGATTTATTAAAAATATTTGATCATTTAAGAAACTTGGGTTTTATTTTTGACTATTAAGAATACACTCGGTTAAGATAAATCTGATTTATTAAAAAATATTTGATCATTTAAGAAACTTGAGTTTTTTTGAATTAATAAGAATAAACTTGGTTAAAATACAGCTGATCTGTTATAAAAATATTTGATCGTTTACAAAAATTTGACAAATAAGAATAGACTCGGTTAAGATATATATGATCTATTAAAAAATATTTGATCGTTTCAGAAACTTGGTTTTTTTTTATGAATAAGAACACGCATGGTTAATATACATCTGATTTACTAAAAAGTATTTGATCATTTAAGAAACTTGAGTTTTATTTTTCACTAATAAGAACACATTCAGTTAAGAAATATTGGATCTATTAAAAAAATTTGATCATTTATGAAACTTGGGTTTTATTTTTGATTAATAAGAATACACACGGTTAAGATACATCCGATTTATTAAAATGTTTGATCAGTTAATAAACTTGAGTTTTATTTTTGAATAATAAGAATACACTCGTTTAAGATACATCTTATATATTAAAAGATATTTGATCACTTAAGAAACTTGGATTTTACTTTTGATTCATAAGAATAAAAACGGTTAAGATACATCTGATTTCTTGAAAAAAGGTGGTCATTTAAGAAACTCAAGTTCTGTTTTTGTCTAATAAGAATACACTCGGTTAAGATGCATCTGATCTATTAAAAATATTTGATCATTTAAGGAACCTGGGTTTCATTTTTTACTAATAGGAATACACACGGACAAGATTCATTTGATTTATTAAGAAAAATCTATCATTTAATAAACTTGGGTTTTGTTTTTGACTAATAAGAAAACACTCGTTTAAGTAAATCTGATTTATAAAAACATATTTGATTATTTAAGAAATTTGGGTTTTATTTTTGACTAATAGGAATAAACTTGGTTAAGATATATCTGACCTATTAAAAAATATTTGATCATTTAAGAAACTTGGGTTTAATTTTTGATTAATAAGAATACACACGGCTAAGATACATCTGATCTATTAAAAAATATTCAATCATTTAAGAAACTTGAGTTTCTTTTTTGACGAATAAGAATACACTCGGCCAAGATACATAGGATTTATTAAAAAAAAAATTTCATTCAATAGACTTGGGTCTAATTTTTATATCTGATTTATTAAAATATTTAATTTTTTAAGAAACTGTGTTTTATATTTGGTTAATAAGAATACACTCGGTTACGATACATCTGATTTATTAAAAATATTTGATCATTTCAGAAACTTGGGTTCTATTTTTCACTAATAAGAATACACTCGGTTAAGATCTGATCTATTAAAAAATACTTGATCATTTAAGAAATTTGAGTTTTATTTTTGAATAATAAGAATAAACTCAGTTAAGATACATCTGATCTATTAAAAAATAACAAAATTTGCGCATTAATTTTACTTTTATTTGGTCAAATGACTTTCTTGAAAGTTGTTTAATTTTATTTACGAACGTTTTTATTAGTAGTAAATATACATAACTTACGAATTAACAAACGTAACGAACTTCTATACTAATATATTTTTAATACGTATATTAGGAGGTTCAACCACTAGTCAGTACCTCACTCTTTACGGTAGAATTCGAATTTTGTTCCAATTCTTTAAAAATGACCCCTTAACCACAAAGGCTGTTAATTAGAATAAATAGGTCTTATGAAAGTAATAAATAAAATCTTTGGCTCAAAGAGCGAGGTATTGACTAGGGGGCTAACCCAATCATATACGTAATAATTTCTGTTCGTTTTAAGTTTTGATGTTGCTCCTTACCTTCAGTTGAAATTTTTTTTTATTTAATTTCTGATCGTTTTTAAATAAGGTTGGGAAATCCGGTGCCCCTTCATAGCAACGTCCCTTCCCCCTTGAAAACTTCCTCCATGGAAAGGTCCTTCCATATAACCCCGACCCGTCCCCCCTCCTCACTACCAGAAAAAATTCCCCCTGAAAACGATTGTATACTTCCCAATAACCAATACTATATGCAAACATTGGGTAAAGATCATAGCTTTCAGCCCTCTCTCTGGGGACTTTGGGGGATTAAGTTATCCTAAAAGACATAGTTATTATATTTTGACCATGCTGAACAAAATGGCTCTCTCAAAATTTTGATTGGGTGACTTTTGGAAAAGGGAGCGTGGGAGGAGGCCTAGTTGACCTCCATTGTTTGTCACTTAAGAAGGGCAACAGAACATTGAGTTTCCATTCGAATGAGCCCTCCCACGATATTCTAGAACCACTGGGTCAATACGATCATTCTTGGGAAAAAAACAAACAAAAAAAAAACAATAAACACGCATCCGTGATCTTTTTTCTGGCAAAAATGCAAAACTCCACATTTTTGCAGATAGGAGCTTGAAACCTTTACGGTAGGGTTTTCTGATACGCTGAATCTGATGGTGTGGTTTTCATTAAGGTTCTATAATTTGTAGGAGGTGTTTCCCCCTTTTTTCGAAAATCAGACAAATTTTTTCAGTCGCATAACTTTTGATATGTAGAACTAAATTTGATGAGTTTCGGTTAGTATTGAGCTGGGTCGCTTCTTAATGCGTTACCACGAACTGTTTGATAAATGACGCGATCAGCCTTGTGAAGTTTCTTCTAACAAGTACCAGTGATAGGTATATACAAGGATTTATAGAATATCCCATCCTTGTAACAAATGCTACAGAAAATAGAAACTGGGTCTTTCCAGTGCTCTAAGTGCAATTCTTGGTTGCACCCTGCTTGTGCTAGCATAACAAAAAGTAATCGCCTTAAAACCCTAATTGGTTATGCGTACAATGCCGAGCGTTAATGGTTGAAAATGACGAGATTAATATCGTCGATAATCAACCAGAAGTGGTTCAACCAATCGAGGCTTTAAAATCCCACCTTATTTCTAATAAAAAAATTCAACTATATCCAACAAAAATCAACTTGAAGTGATTGTTCGAAGTGGAATTGCAAATAGTGATCTTTACGAGCGTCAGAAAAGTGATTTTTTCAAGGACAATGACATCAAAATGTTAAAAGTCAGTTTTAGTTAGCAAATTGTTGATGCTATACATATATTAAAATCCCCTACACCGCCCAGTGTCGCTCCTTTAGCTGATACTTCTGCGCCAAATATGCATTATCGAAATTCTTCAAGTTGTGCAAAAACTGTAAAACGTTTTGAACCAGAAAACTGCCCTAAGACAATCAAGTGCTAGTGAACTTACTTCGTTAGAATTTTTTCAAGGGATTTAAAAGGTTTCGCAAACTAATTCTACTAACCTTGCTTTAACTGAAGATAATTTATTTTTGAAATCCAGTGTTAATGACACATTTTCTAAGTAAAGTCAAAAAATTCTAAGTAAAAAAGGAAAAAAGTGTTACTTTAAACATAATTTTCCTAATAATCAAAATCACGATTAACATCTAGATCATCTTCATTTCGTATTTCAAAAATTTTAAAAGAGATTTTTTTATTTTAAGTATATTTTATGCCATTTTAAGACATGAGAAAAAGTTGAAAACATTTTGAAGTCCAAAATATTCCGTAAAAAAAGTGTTACTTTAATCATTATTTTTCTAATAGTAAAAATCATAACTAACATATCTATATCATCGTCATTTCGTATTTCGTTACTATCACATGGGATTTTTGTTTGTTTTAATTATATTTTATGTCATTGTAAGACATGTAAAAAAAAGTTGACAAATTTCAATGTTAAAAAAATATAAAAAATAAAGTTAAAAAAAAGTAAACAAAAATTAAACTTCAAAAAAGTATGATAAAAAGTGGAGGGAGGGGCCAAAAGATGGAGGGGGATATTGGGACCTTTGGAGGCTAGAGCATTGATGACTAATGGCTGTCGTATCGTTGCCTGAAATGTAGACAACTTTCTTAGTTTCACCTTTATACAAACTCCGATGCTAAACAATATTTTATTTCATAAATTCTTTTAGTCCAATTTTAAATTAAATAAAATGGTTTATTCAAGTGTTAGTCACTTTTATATACTTAAATCAACTGACTTGTGAAGATCACTGTTCAAAGTTGTTTTTTTAAAACTTGAAACAATATAAGCGAGTCAAACGTCTACATGGAACCGTGATACTAACTCTCCATCGAGCTTTTATATCCACGCTCAAGGCCAAAGAAACCGATTGTGTAAGAGTTTATTGCCTCCAGTGCAATGAAACTTGGAGCCGCTCTAATCTATACGACGCAATGATGCATAACACCGCTATATTCCATACGACGAAATGATCCATGACACCGCTCTTATCCATACGATGCAATGATGCACGACACCCGTAGGATTCAATGCGGGAAGAAGTCATAAGACTCTCAGTATCTATTGCGCTGTTATGCAAGTTATTCCAGAGTTCCGTGACTTTAAAGAGTGCCTTAGGGATGACCTTGATAGACTTCATTGAATCTCAAGAGTGCATTAGGGAAAGACCTTGACAAGTGAGGGGCTACTCACTCTTTTTGAAAAAGTATATAGCAGCAGTATTATTCATACAACACAATCTACTACCATAAAGGTAACGATATGCTAAGTAAAACTATCCCGTTCCTGTGGATGCCTGAATTATGTGGGCTTATATTAGTTTTGACAAGATTTTTAAGTATCCCAATTTCAGCTGGAGGGGGGAACTGGGGTCTGAGGGGATCGAGGGGTAGGAGGGGCAGTTGACCCTGTCTAATTGCCAATTACGCCCCTGTTGAAAAACATGACTAAGTATAGTAGACTGGGTGCTTGTGGTAGGTTTTTCAACTTTCCTGTGTGACAATCAATTTTGCGACAAACTTACAGCTGTAACTTGCACCGGAAAAGTAAGATACTTAAGCTACTGGACTCATTGGTTTTATATGTATCCCGTTGCCGAGCCTTAGTAAAGATACAAGTCTGACTTTTTATTAGGAAATGATGAACACTTGCCTAAGAAATATATTTTTTTTTGAAGTTTTTCATGCCTTTTCAATATCACTTAGTCTCAAAAGAAATACAAAGCAAATCTCAAAAATGTAATTTTCAGTTGAAACTGACCAATTTTGATACACGAAATGGAATCAAACTGTAACAATAAAAACACAATAGCAAATTGTCATCTTTTGTTTATACATAAAAACTTAGTCCTGCAGAAATTACTTTAATAAAATCTTTGTAGGCTGTTAGTGTAATTTTGCCTGTTTTTATTTGTTTATGGAAGCAATCGTGTATATTTGTTAAATTTGATAAGATAGTTATTACTTCAAGTTGGCTGTGCGTTTTCATAAGGTAATCTTGATTATAGCTGAAAATTTTTAGATTCAAAATCTGACGCATAATCTCCATCAATCTTTGGGCTCTGACATGCGTGTAGAAAGTCAAAATTTCTGGTGATGTCCAGTATATTTTTTTAAAGGGGGGGGGGATAAAATTAAAAAATAAATGTGTATTTTGAAATACCTACCATATTCTGAAAGACAGAATTTAGGTTTCCAAGTGAAAAGAATGCATTGTATTTTCTTAATATCTAAACTTGACTAATTAGCAATACAATTCGATAAATTGTTATCCATCTTATGTTTCTTTGGTCACAATATTAGTAGCGAGCATGTATGCAATATAAGAGGGATTCCATATATGGGAAACAATTGGACACGATCCAGAATAACACCACCGTATATTACGACCAATGCATATATTTACAGGTGAACGGGAGTCCAAATACGGTGGACTAAAAATAGCCTATGACGATAAATCTACTCATGTTACTAACGGGAGTGCAAATAAGGAGTCACTAAGAATAATCTGTTCTATAGTGATAGATGAAATGTGACAGAAATTCTATTTTTAATATATTTTCCTTGAATTCAAACGTATAAATATAGGTTACAACTGAGAGTGGTGTATCACTTATAATTCTATTATTGCACACAGAAATAAAGCACACAGAAACACGATACTTCAACGAGAAAAAATCTAATGATTATTAATAATTAATTGTATTTTAACCTTCTTCTTTATAAGCTAATATCCTCAAGTACTTCCTTTCTAAACTATGGCTTCATTTCAAGTTATTTATTGCCAAATAGTCTATTATTCTCCGAAACTGTGTCTCTTGATAACTTCGTATCAACTTCAATAGACCATGAGAGAAGGTGACTTTTAAATTATTTCACATTGTAGATTTTTGACAGATTCCATCCAAATAGGTTTCGATCTAATTTAAATATCTTTACGTAAACGTATTATAAAAAATATATATTAAAATTATAGTGGGAATTTTTTTAACGATAAATATATAATAAGGATTCTTTTGATATACGGAAATGGGAAAAAAGTTTATATTATTTTTTTATGTTCAAAGAGTTCGGTGTAATAGGTGTAATATAAGGTTAGTAAAGAGCAACACACATCCTTTAAATTGACTTTTACATTCAGAACTATCTTATGTCTAAACCATTCATGGTAATGGAGGAATTTTTGACACAGGAATTATAAAAAAAAGATGTATTTCAATAAAATTTACCTTAATACTAATTTCATACCAATAACAAGGGGTTTTTCAGAAAAACAAAAAAAATATTCTTTAAAAAATAATATACATCGAAATACAAAAAACTAACACACGAAGAGAAAGAAAAAGTAAAAGAAAAGAAAAGAAATATAAATAAAAAAATAGGAATTAAAATCACACCTTTAATAATGCTTCCATTCACTAACAAAAACGTATGTCTATAAGGGTACTATTCGTCTCCTCACAAATCAATGGAAATCTACCGAAAAATGAATTTTTTGGTAGATAGTGTTCTGAATGGTGGTAGCGTTCTGAATGGTGTCCAATTGTCTCCCATATATGGTTTACCTCTTATATTACATACATGCTTACTACCAATATTATTAATTGAAACGATCGAAACTCCCCTCTATTGTCTTTTAGTCTCTTAAAGATATTCTGGTTTTAGGTAGACTCCCAGAAGCCTCTCTGGCTTCATTTAGCTTAAAAATATGTTACATCAAATTTAAGATAAAATTTATGATGGAGACATACTGCCATTAGTGTTTCAGGAATTTTGTCTTGAGGGGAAATCAGCAACCTACTAAAAAGGACATGTTTATTGTCTCCTTCAAAGCTGTACTGTGAAATCAATTTCCGTGTTCTTCTAGAGAGGTGTTGAGTTGTTGCCCTGTTTATATTTGTTGTTGAGCATTTGTTATTACCATTTAAAAGGGTGAGGCTTTTTTGTTTCAAAAAACCAAGAATTAATCTGATCGACTTTAGAGTTTAGAGAAATTAGAGTTCAAAATGAATAAACAGAATCAAAACAGACATTTTAACATGGAAGTGTAATAAAGTATTTCGTTTTTCTCTGCTTCTGCTTGTCCTTTAAACAGCACAAGAAAATATGTTAAAAGGACATAAAACTAAAACGTATTACTACCTGAACATCCAAAAAAAGTCAAAAGCCATTGTTGATAGCCAAGCAAAAGATGCAATCAGAAAGTACTGAACGGCAAATCCTGAAAACAGAGAATTATCTATAATGTAATAGAGGTAATTACTTGGCTAAAATAACCTGTTATGCCACTTTTGTCACACTTTTACCATTCTGTGTCTTTTTGCGCTTAGCATAAGCACGTTATGCTTAAGTCAACTAGCTCGTGCCAATCTGCTTAGGCGATCTTATTCAAAATTACACCATCGGACTAAGTACATCAGAAAAACCTGCTGTAGACGTTTCAAGCTTCTATCCACAAAAAGGTGGAATTTTTTTTTTCGAGAAAAAATATCACGGATTTACGTTTTTTTAATCTCTTTTTCCCCCAGGGGTGATCGTATCAAAACAACGGTCCTAGAAGATTGGTAGAGGAATTATTAGGACGGAAATGAAAACCTATAGTTCCCTTTTTAAGTGACCTAAAACATTGGATTGCAACTATCCCCCCATGCCCCATTTCCCTCCAAATACATCTGATTAAAATTTTGAGAAACCCATTTGGCTAAGTATAGTTGAAAAATACAATAACTATGCCTCTGAGGACGACACGATTCTCCACAGGCCTTGGGAAAAGAGCTGTAATTTGTTCATTTTTTACATATAGTATTTTTTATTGGGATATAAACAGATATTATTCGGGAGAGATTTTCCGTAGGAGGGATTTCCCATGGGAGAATTTACAGTGAGGAGGAGTGCTTCCGGGGTGAACTTTCCAGGGAGGAAGGAGGTAGATTTCTGAGCATGATTTAAAAAGTGATTAGAACTAAAAAAAACAGGTTTTTTTCAACTGAAAATAAGGAGCAACATTAAAACTTAAAACGGTTGGAAATTATTCCTTACGTCGGGAGGGTCACCCCCTTCTAAATACGTCACTCTTTGGGCTAAGGTTTGGCTTTTCGGCCCAATTGTTTAAGAATGACTCTTGAAAAACAAGGAATGTTTATTTGGAATAAGAAGCTTTTCTAAAGCACTAAAAACTTTAAATATGCCTGTTCCATTTTGGTGTAACCAGCTGATTAAGTCCTTAAACAGTAGTATAGGTAAATAAGGTTTTGCGACAGCCCTCCCCAGGATTCCCGTGAGAGCCTTGGTTTCCAAGAGACTGCTTATAAGATTCCCGTAAGAGCACCTGTGGATTCCATGACGTCGCAAGACACATCCCTGTTTCTTTGACCAGGTGAAATATGGATGACGAAAACTTGTTTTACTATCAGAAGGAACCCAGCTTGCAAGATTCCCATGACTTCCAGGATTCCCGTGCCCAGGTGTAATAGAGGATGACCCCATCATGTGTGGCTTAATAGACTTAATTGGGGTGATGCAATCACACATGGATTTATTGGGAATATCTTAATGACGGCGCGCACCTCACGCAATGACAGCTGTTCAAGCTGTTTTTTTTCAAGGTTTCTTTTCAATCTTTCAAGACGTTTTTTTATTTAGTTTTTTGTCCTCGTTAGGACTCAAAATATAAATTTCCATCTAATAGAACAATGACCAAAGCACCAGAACCAACAGACTATTTCCAATATTTTGTACTGGCTAATATATCCTAGACATAACCTACTCCATGTGAGAGAAATTCCCATGTTTCGCGCATGCCAGATTGACATATTTCTTACACCTGCGATAATTTGCAAACAGACGGAGAATATCTATTTCCAGATATTATTGTCTCCAATGTTTTCACAGAGAATGATCTAAGCTTGTCCAATACATTGGGAAATGGTGCATAAGATATATGACTTAATTCCAAATTTTATTCATTTTATCTTAGTATTATTTTTTCTCAGTTCTAAACCTGTGACCCATTTTAGAAACGAATGCACCGCTGTACGGCATTGCTGCCTCTAAAACAGAAGGTTCAGTATGTGTATAGATTTTCAGTAATTATAAATCATATGACTTTAGCTTTTCGGCCTTCTTTTGGCTAGAATCGTAGTTTTGTACCACAAATCGGCTGAACCCCCTCCCACTGACTTACAGTGCAATAAAACAACTTCATTTGATTGATCATTAGCCTTTCCTTTACATTTTTTGTATACTCCTGCAACGTCATATTGATCAAAACGTACTATCCTGTTAATTTCGAACAAGCTCTTCTTTCATTAACCCTGTTTTTGCATTTTCGTTGACTTCTGTAGCCCTAATCAATCAAAAGGCTTTATTTATATATTTTGAACAAGTTCTTAAGCTTGTTTTATATTTTCGTATGCCCCTTGAACCTCATATTGATAAAAGACCTAATTTATTAATTTCGACCCAGTTCTTTTTGTTGCTCATTAACCTTTCTCTAACATTTTTTGTATACTCTTGCAACGTTATATTGATTAAAATGTTTTATCATATTAGTTTCGAACAAGGTCTTCTTTCCTTAACCTTGTTTTTTTGCATTTTCGTACATTTCTGTAACACCATATTGATTAAAACGCCTTATATTATTGATATTGAACAATTTTTTCTTTCATAACCCTCAATTTATATTTTCGTACACTCCTGTAACACCATATTGATCAAGATGATTTCAGAGACCACACTGCCTTTCCACCACGATAAATAAAAGTTCAAATAGGGATAAAATCCTTTTATTAGACAGTGATGATGATAACAGTGATAAAAATTCACAAAAATACCAGATAGTTTTACTACTGATGACGGTCACTGAATATGTGACCGAAAGATCTGACATTTTTGTGAATATCTATCACTGTTATCATTATCACTGACTATTAAAAGGATTTTATCCCTATTTAAACTTTTATTTATCATATTGATCAAAAAGCTCAATTTTATTCATTTCTACCAAGTTCTTTTCATTGCTACTTAACCTTGTTCTTTACATAATCGTACACTCCTGTAACACAATATAGATCAAAACGTTTAATTTTTTTAAATTCAAACAACTTCATTTGATTGCTCATTCCTTTGAATTTTTGAATACTCCTGCAACGTCATATTAATCAAAAGCCCTAATTTTTTAATTTTGAGCAATTTCATCCTTCACTATTCTTTTTTTTTGCATTTTCGTACACTTTTTTAACACCATATTGATTAAAACGCTTTATCTTATTGATATTGAACAATTTCTTTTTTCATTTATCTCGTTCTTATATTTTCGTACACTCCTGCAACAGCATATTGATCAAAAGGCTTAATTTTATTAATTTCGACCAAGTTCTTTTTATTGCTAATTAACATTTCGTTTACATTTTTTGTATACTCCTGCAACATCATATTGATTAAAACGTTTTATCTTTTTAATTTCGAACAAGCTCTCCTTTCATAAACCTTGTTTTTGCATTTTAATACACTTCTGTAACCCCATGTTGATTAAAACGCATTATCTTATTGATATTGAAAATTTCT
Source organism: Artemia sinica (assembly GCA_027921565.1). Lineage (NCBI taxonomy): Eukaryota > Metazoa > Arthropoda > Branchiopoda > Anostraca > Artemiidae > Artemia > Artemia sinica. The sequence continues at coordinate 6,923,804 of CM051276.1, forward strand.
TCTTTCATTAACCTCATTTTTATATTTTCATACCCTCCTTAAACACCTTATTGATCAAAAAGCTCAACTTTATTAATTTCAACAAAGTTATTTTTATTGTTCCTTAACCTTGTTTTTTTACCTTTTTATACACTCCTGTTACACCATATTGATTAAAACGCTTAATTTTATTAATTTCAAACAAGTTCTTCTTTCATTAAGCTTGTTTTTTTATGTTTTCGTTTACTCCTGCAACATGATATTGATGAAAACCGTAATTTTATTAATTTCGAGCAATTTCTTCTTTCATTAACCTTGTTTTTTTACATTTTTGTACATTCCTGTAACCCCATATTGACTAAAACGCTTTATCTTATTGGTATTGAGAAATTTCTTCTTTCATTAACCTTGTTTTTACTTTTTCATACACTCCTGTAACACCATATTGGTCAAAACGCCTAATTTTATTAATTTTGACGAACTTCATTTGAGTGCTCATTAACCTTTCCTTTACATTTTTGTATACTCCTCCAGCATCATATTAATCAAAACGTTTTATCTAATTAATTTCGAACAAGCTCTTCTGTCATTACCCTGTTTTCACATTATCGAACACTTCTGTAACACCAGATCAATCAATAGGCTTTAGTTGTTTATTTCGAACAGGTTCTTCTTTCATACACTAAGTTTTTGCATTTTCGAACACTCCTGTAACACCATATTGATCAAAACGCTTAATTTTATTAAATTCGAGCAACTTCATTTGATTGCTCATTAACCTTTTCTGTATACTCCTGCAGCATCATATTGATCAAAACATTGTTTCTTATTAATCTCAAACAAGCTCTTCTTTAATTAACCTTGTTTTTTTTGCATTTCCGAACTCTTCTGTAACACCATATTTACTAAAACCCTTTATCTTATTGATATTTAACAATTTATTCTTTCATTAACCTCGTTTTTATATTTTCGTACACTCCTGTAACAACATATTGATCAAAAAGCTCTATTTTATTAATTTTTAACTAAGTTCTTTTAATTGCTCCTTAACCGTGTGTTTTACTTTTCGTACACTCCTGTAAAACCATACTTGATTAATTTCGAGCAAGTTCTTCTCTTGTTAACTTTTTTTATATTTTTGTATACTCCTGCAACATCATATTAATCAAAAACCCTAATTTTATTAATCTCGAGCAATTACTTCTTTCATTAACCTTGTTTTTTACATTTTTTACACTCCTGCTACGCCATATTGATTAAGACGCTTTATCTTATTGATATTTAACAATTTATTCTTTCATTAACCTCGTTTTTATATTTTCGTAGACTCCTGTAACACCATATTGATCAAAACACTTAATTTTATTAATTTCAAAAAAACTTCATTTGATTGCTCATTATCTTTTCATTTTATATTTTTTGTATACTCCTGCAACATAATAGTGATCAAAACGTTTTATCTTATCAATTTCGAAAAAAACTCTTTTTTCCTTAACTCTGTTTTTTTTTTACATTTTCGTACACTCCTGCAACAAAATATGGATCAAAACGCTTGATCTAATTTATAAGGCATAAACCCATTTTGTGGAAGTAAAAACGAATTTTGTGGAAGTAGGCTGGTTTAGTTTAGCAAACTTCAAGTTCTTGAACTGTTGCATATGTCAGTTCTGAACTTTAGATAAGGTTCAAGTTTTCTTCATAATTTTTCCAAAAAAAGAAAAAGTTACACATAGGTTCCCAGTTACCCCGAAGAAGAAAAAAGTCCCACTCTAGTTCTGAATTTTTGAAAGAAGAGAAAAATTTCAAATTTTGTTCTGAATTTTTCTGTTGAAGATACAAAGAGTTATACCTCGATTCTGAATTTTTCCCAAAGAAAAGTGTAAGTTCCTCTTTAATTCTGTGTTTTCTCAAAGAAGTGATGAAAAGTTCGAGTTTTCTTCTGACTTTTTCCATAGAAGAGAAAAAAGGTTAAACTTTGATTCTGAATTTATTCCAAACAAGAGAGAAAGTTACACTTTAATTCTGATTTTTCCCAAAGAAAAAAAAAGGTCGTGTATTTTCTAAATTTTCTCAAAGATGAGAAAAAAGTGCCATCACGAGGAAAAAATAATCAATGTATGAATTTCGTGAGGGGAAAAAAATCAAAATGCAACAAGTTTTGCGAACAAAAATAGCATGTAATGATTTTCACGAGCAAGACGATTTTGATAAGGAAAAAAATCACTCTACATTTTTAAGGAGATAAAAATCAACGAGTAGCATGTTTCACGAGGAGAAAAATCAATGTAAAAGTTTCACAATGAGAAAATTAATGTGTAACAAGTTACACGAACTAAAATCGGCACGCAATTAGTTCTTGATTAAAATCAGATTCACGATAAGAAAAATCATTGTACAAGTTTTACAAGAAGAGAAAAAAAGTTTCACAAACAAAAAATCAGCCCTCAGCATGGTCCATGAGCTAAAATCATCATGCAACAAGTTTCATAAACAAAATCACTTTCGCGAGGAGAAAAAAATCAATGTACAAGTTTAACGATGAGAAAAAAGAACATGCTATAACGTTCAAGAAGAATAATAAGCATGCATTGAGTTCCTACTATTGATAGAAAACTTGTTACTACAAAAAAATGTTACTATAAGAAAAACCTATTACTTCCATGAAAATGATGTTGCTATTAAGAAGAACATGTTACTTTTACGAAAAATTTTGTTAGTATTAAGTAAAACTTTTGTTAGTATTAAGAAAAACTTGTTACTTCTAGGAAACAAATTGTTAATGTTAAGAAAAACTTGCTACTTCTAAGAAAAAACTTGTTACCATTAACAGAAGACTTTTTACTTCTAAGAGAAGTTTGTTACCTTTGACAGAAAAGTTACTACTATTAGAAAAACGACTCGTGTAAGGAATGTAAGTTTAAAGCCTATCCTTACCTCGACAAACTTGATTATGCCTTATTGTCAAGGAACATGAAAGCCAAGAAAGGCTGGCGTTCCAGGATACATCATAATCCCCAAAGTTCTTAAAAAGAAAGAAGAGACGAAGGTGATCCGTGTACAGAATGTAAGTCTTAGTCTTCTTATACCTCCACAAAACGCAATAATGCCTTATCACCAAGAAATATTAAAGCCAAGAAAGACTGGTGTTCCAGGAAAAATTGTAAATCCTGAAACTTTTTAGAAAGCAAGAAGAGACAGAGCCAACTCGTGTACCTTAACCTTTGTCTTCCTTAACCTCCACAAAAACATGATTATGTCTTATCGCCAAGAAATATTAAAGCAAGAAAAGGCTGGTGTTTCAAGAAAAATCATAATCCCTGACGTTTTATCAAAGCAAGAAGAGAGAAAGGTGACTCTTGTACAAAATATATATTGTAGTCTTCTTTTACCTCCACAAACGCGATTATGACTTATCAACAATAAATATTAAAGCTAAGAAAGGCAGGCGTACCAGGAAAAATCATAATTCCTGACGTTTTTACAAAGCAAGAAGAGCTAAAGCTGAGTCATATACGGAATACAAGGTTAAGCCTTCTTTTATCAGAGGCAATGCTATACAAGCGTTGCTTATAGTAAAGGCTATGTGGCTCCAATGTTTTATTATTATTATCATTACTTTTTTCCGAGAGACACTTCATATGGAAAGGGTCATTGTAAAAACTTCAAACGGGGCTCATTTGATTGGAAATCAAGAGTTCTAGTGCCCATTTTAAGGGTCAAAAGTGATTGGAAGGCAACGAATACCCCTTCCACGCCCACTATTTCCCCAAACACATCCAATCAAAACTTTGAGATAGCCATTTTATTCTAAGTAGTTGATTGCCAGATAGAGATTATGTTTTTGAGGAGGAAACTCAGCCACAGCCATCAGGCTAAGGGTTTTAGTTATGCCCTGGGGGCATATAAGGTTTTTATAGAAAGAATTGTCGTAGAAACTTAGAAAAGGGCTAATTTGATTGGAAATTGAAATGGATAGTGGCTTTTTCAATAGTAGAAAGTGATCGGAAGGCAACTAACACCCCTTCCACGCCTACCATTTCCGCAAACACATCCAAATAAAACTTTGAGATAGCTATTTTGTTCAGCGTAGTTGATTTCCAGATAGAAATTATGTTTTGAGGAGGACACTCCCTCAACAGACCTCAGGACACAGGTTGTAAGTTATGCCCTGGGGGCATATAAGTTTTTTATAGAACGCGTTGTCGTAGAAACTTCAAAAGGGCTCATTCAATTGGAAATTCAAAGGGCTAGTGCCCTTTTTAATAGTCGAAAGTGATTTGAGGGCAACTAACCCCCCTCTCACGCCCACCTTTTCCCCAAACACATCCAATCAAAATTTTGAGATAGCCATTGTGTTCAACGTGGTTGAAAATTCTGGAAAGTAGGTCTTTGAGGATGAGAACCCAACCCCCCACGGCCCTCAGGGCAAAGGTTGTAAGTTGTGCCCGGGGGGCATATAAGGTTTTTATAGAACGCGTTGTCGTAGAAACTTCAAAAAGGGCTCGTTAGATTGGAAATTAAATGGGTAGTGCGCTTTTTAATAGTCCAAAGTGATTGGAAGGCAACTAACACCCCTTCCATGTCCACCATTTCCCCAAACACATCCAATCAAAATTTTAAGATAGCCATTTTGTTCAATGTAGTTGAAAGCTCTTTAAATTATATCTTTCAGCATAGCACCCCCCCCCTAGGTCTTCAGGGTAAGAGTTATAAGTCATGCCCTGGGACATATATGGTTCTTATGGAAGGAATGTTCGTATAAACTTCAGAGAGTGCTCATTTGATTAGAAATTGAAAGTTCTACTTCACTTTTTAAGCGTCGAAATATATCGGAGGCTAACCAGCCCCCCACGCCCTTTTTTCCCAAATGTATCCGATAAAAATTTGAGATAGATATTTTGTTAAAATTGTTCAAAGATCACATAACAAAAATTCTGGTGTTGACACAACCCCCAAGGGCCCGGGGGCAGGCGTTGTAAGTTATGCGCTGGGGCCAAATATAGTTCCTACGGAAGGGATGCTCGTATAAACTTCAAAGAGGGCTTATTTGATTGTAAATTGAAAGTTCTAGTTCACTTTTTAAGAGTCACAAGAGATTGGAGGGCACCTAGCCCCCCTCCCCTCCACGCTCTTTTTTTGTCAAACCCATCTTATAAGATTTTTGAGATAGTCAGTTTTAAAAAATAGTTCAAATGCCATATAACGAAAACTCCGGGCTCAACACAGTCCCCCAGGGCCTGAAGGCAGGCGTTGTAAGATATGCCCTGGGGGAATATATGGTTCTTATGAAAGGGATGCTCGCAAAAACCAAATTTAAGCAATAAAAACCTGGTTTTAATTTTGATAAAACAGTGAAAAATTACAACAATATAAACACTTAATTAAACAAACACACTCCGAATATTTCGGCCCCACATCCGGGAACCTTTCTTAACGGAAAAAAATTTATAAATTACATCGAAAAACAACATACTAAGCATACATAGGGAAAAAAACAAAAGAAAAGAAATATAAATAAATAAATAGGAATCAAAACTCACATATTAAATAACACTTCCATGCACTTGAAATTAAAGGGTCTTAGCTCTGCCAATCTTGATTTAGGGGGCTCATTTTCTGCATCTGACGAATCAGTGGACGACGGACGCGGTACCCATCTTTCCGGAAATTTTTCTCTTTTTATTCGGCTATCATGTGCTTTGTATGTTCTTCCACTATCGGGGTTCACCATTTTAAAAGTATAATCGTTATCGTACTTTTTGACTATTCTGTACGGTCCAGAATATTTGTTGGAAAGTTTCTTGCCTTCCGCTTTTGCCTCGTTCTTTAGGTAAACGCAATCTCCTATTTTAAAATCTATGCTCCCCTTGACTTTGGGTTGGTTTCTTAGCTCTTGGTTTATTTTACATTTTTCCAACTCTTGCCTAACTATTTTATAAGTCTTCCTCATCCTATTTATGAATTCTTGTTTGTAATCCTCCGAGTTATTGTAATATTGCGGGGATTCAATAATCTCATCATACGGGATTCTAAAATCACGACCAAAAAGTAAATAAAATGGATTGTCTTTGGTTGTTTCTGAATAAGCAGTGTTGATTACGTTAGTTAAATAAGGTAAGAATTGATCCCAATCGTTCCTGTTGTCTTTTGTATAAATGCTTAATACATTCGAAAATATTTTATGCCTATTTTCTATTTTACCATTAGCTTGTGGGTGATATGGGGAGGTCACCATTTTCTCTATGTTAAGAAAACTCATTAAGTCTTTTGTTACTTTTGAAACAAAATTGCTTCAGTTGTCGCTTAAAACCTTATTTGGAATGCCAAATTTTAAAAATAATTTCGCTAACGCCTTACTTGTGTCGTAAGTGCCTTGATTTTTTAATGCTTTTGCAAAAGTAAAACCAGAAAAATGGTCTATAACTGAAAGAATACAAATATGACCTCTTTTGGAAACAGGCAGTCCTCCACTGGTTCCATATAAATCAAATGAGACAATATCAAAGGGGAATCTCGCTACCGGGACTCTTCCCATTGGAGGGTTCGGATAAGCTTGGGGTTTTTTTCTTAAGTTACACGCTTCGCATGTACTTACAAATTCTTTAAGTTTTGTTATTCCCGTCGGCACGTAAAAATATTGTTTTAATTTATGGAAAGTTTTCGTTACTCCTAAGTGTCCACCTATATCTGAATGAAAATATTCAAATGCAGGTGTTATTAAGTTTTGGGGTAATACAGGTATTATTAATGTTTGGTTTCTATTTGCCTCAGCGGTCACAATTCTACATAGTATTTCTTCATCAAGATCATAGTAAAAATTATCTATCTCTTTTCTAAGAGTTTTGAATTTATCCGGTAATGCACCGTCATTCACAAAATAATTAATAAGTGCTACACACATTTCGTCCTTTTTTTGATTTCTTTTTATATTTTCTAAGGACAGGGTACAATAGTTAACCTTATTTTCTTTTACAGTGTCTTTGATTTTGTTTTTCTTACATTTATGTCTGCTCTTAGTATTGATAGCGTTAACTTCCTTTTATTCAGCTTCCGACGGAATGTTTTCTGGGTATCTACTCAAAAAGTCACAAGCTGCGTTTTGTTTACCTTTTAAATGTTCAAATTCGTAATCTAGGTCTTGGATTTTCATAATCCATCTAGCTAGAATTCCCGTGGAGTTTTTAAATGTACGCAGGTACTGCAAGCTTTTATGGTCTGATCGTAGTATAAATTTTCTACCAATTAAATAGTGTCTAAATTTGTCCAAGTGGTGGATTATAGATAATAATTTTAAGTTTGTGGCGGAATAACTACTTTCGCCTTTTGATAAGGTTCTACTCGAATAGCATATAACTTTTTCTATTTTTTTTATTAGAAGGTCCTTGTAAAGGATCAGGGTTTCCTAAGGGAATTATTTGCGAAAGAATAGCCCCAATGCCTTTTGAACTAGCATCGGTTGTGACCACAAATTGTAAGTTTTCGAAATCAGGAAGTGATAATATTGTTTCAGAAGTGAGTGCCCTTTTGAGACGGTCTAGGAAAGTTTGAGCTTCCTGGGACCAGGTAACATTTTGGGAGTTCCCTTTAGTTAATTCCGTGAGGGGTTTCGCAATTTGGGCGTAATTGCGCACGAATTTCCTAAAGTAGCCAGTAAGACCTAAAATCCCTCTTAATTCTTTCATAGTTTTAGGGGGTCTGAGGTTTTCAACACATTTTATTTTATCAGGGTCTGGCGATATCTCTCCTTGCGTGACAACTACTCCTAAAAATTTAATTTTTGGTTGAAATAAATTTACTTTCTCAGACCGGCATTTTAAATTGCCCTGTCTGAACTTCTCGAACACCTTAGCTAATGTTGCTAAGTGTTGTTCAGCGTTTTCTCCCACGCATATTACATCGTCAACAAAATGAATGATATTCTTTAATCCTCTTAACAGTTATAATAAGGGTCTACATAGCGCGCTTGAACTTGTTTTAAGTCCAAAAGGTACTCTTAAATATTCATATGAACTACATTTAGCCATAGAAAACGCAGTTTTATAGACAAATTTTTCGGCTATTCTCACTTGGTGGTAGCCTGGGGTAAGTTCCAAAGAAGTAAAAATTTTGTTTTTGCTTGAAATTGAGTCGAGAATTTCATCTACTCTTGGTAAAGGAAATTTATCACTAACTACTTTTTGTTAAGGGCTCTATAATCTACTACAATTCTAAGGTCATTATTCGTTTTTGGTACCAATATCACTTGTGCGCTATACGGACTTATACTGGGGTATATAATTTCATTTTTTTCTAATTCATGACTTTTATTTTTTAACCACTCTTTGTGGTTATACGGCACACGATATAGCTGTTTCGCTACAGGATTACCAGTCGTTAAAATTCAATGTTCATAAAATGGTATCATTCCGATGTCATCTTCAGATGCGGAGAATACATCTTTAAAATTCCATAATAATTCGCATAATTTTTTCTTAAGTTCCAAATCCGTAATATGATCCATATTAAATTTGTTTAAGAATTGCGATTCAGTTAGAGGTTACTTGTTATTTGAGGTTTTAATGCCGTTAACTAGGTTTCTTTTAGAATTTTCCCATCTATTTAAATCATTCTCCGATAAAACTTGGATTTGAACTAAACACGTCCCCTTTTTATTGTAATTGTATCATTATCGTGGTTTTTAGTTACCCAAATAAAACCTTCTCCTTTGTTGTAAGATATAATCTGTTTTTCGCATAGCAGATTTTCGGGAATTTCATTTGATGGGGTCGCAAACCATATTTCAGATTTGCGATTCACTGGTTCCATCATCTGTGATGTTTGAATTCTTTGCATTGTTTTGGGAGGGACTTTTGTTTTCCTTATCGCGAATCCGTAATATTTTGCTTATTTTCGTTGTCTATTAAATTTAGACTGGCGCTATCCGTTAATAGCATTGGCTGTGCCTGAACTGCATTGGGGTTCATTACTTTTTTCCATAATTTTACTATTTTCTTGATTTCGTTTGACCTGTACTGTCACATATCTCCTATTTTTATTTTCGCAGATTCAATACCCTTATTTTTTAAACTTAGTTCATCTCTGCGATGTCTCTCAGAATAATTAAACAAATTGCTGGTTATGCCATGTCCTCCTTGCGAGACATGAGGTTCAAAAGATTGTGACATTATACCGTCAGAAATTTTATTTATTGTTACGTTGACTTCGTAACCTCTGTTACGATTTCTTAAGGTAGAAATTCCTTCTCTACCTTAGCCGGGTAGACAAGCCTTTCGTTCGCTACGTCTAATAGTACTCTATTAGACCTTAAAAAATTTGTGCCGATAATGGCTTCGTACGGAAGGTTATTGCATATTATAAAATTGTCGGAAAAATTCCATTATCCCTTTTTACGTTTAGGCGAATTGAACCTCTTGCATCCAATTTATGCCCTGTCACGCTAGTTAAATTGGGATTATTAAAATTTCTTTGTTGCTTAATATGCGGAGGCAACATTAAATACGCATGAGCTTATGATATTAACCGTGGCACCACTGTCAATTAAAGCCTTAAAGTAAACGTTTGCTACACAAAAATCATTAAATATAGGTAACTTGTTAATACTATCGCTACAAGACGGTACTACTATCAGTTTGGACCTATAAAACATTCTAGGCGCCCTCTGGGTCCAATTTATTTTTCTGAGGGGCCTGACGCGTTTCCCTGTGGATTTATTTCGTACGTCGGTGTCTGCAGTAGAGATTCAGACATGTGAGATTCCGTAGGCATATCTAATTGATTTACATTTGTCTGCCTTCGCCATGTATTATTACTATAGTTTGGATTTCTTGCGCCAGTGCCGGGTGTTTGCGCTGACTGCCAATGCCGTTGGCTTGAAAAGTTTTCATTTCCCGTCGGCCAATTAACTATTTGCCGTCGGCTTGAAAAATTTGTATTTCCCGTCCGCCGATAATTATTTTGTCTATTGGGGGGAGGGCTATACAAATTTGGTTGGTACGCGTTGTAAGGTACTGATTGGTGCAATCTTCCCTGGCTATAGCCTAGAGCACCACCGGCGCTAAAAATTTGTTCTTCCGTACAAATGGTTGCCATAATTTTGCATACTGTCGACAGCAATTCTTGGTGTGTTATTGGGGACATAACGGCACTCCCTCGCGATGTGCCCAGGTCGATTACAAATATAGCATCTTATTATTGTAGGGTTATTTTCATAACTAAATTGTTTGACAGTCTGAAAACGTACTGTTTTCTGCCTAGCGGGTTCTTGCGTTTTATTTCTTTGTGGCACTGGGGAGTTATCCCTTGAAAAGAAATTGGGAGACACCTGATCGCCTTTGAAGGTCATGCTTGCGTTTGATTCGCCTAGGCTATTTATTTTTGCTTTACTGTGATTTGCGACCATCGTATCATTTTTGATCAATCGATCTACCTCTTGAACTGCAATATCCAACGTCTGAATATTTTTGGATATTACCATTCTATATAGTTTTGGGGGTAGCCCTTGCAAAAAGGTATTTAGCATGACTTTTTCATACAGGTGTCCTGAAACTCTTCCGTATTTTGCCTCTACTGAAGTGCGTATATTATCAAGATATTCTCTTATATATTGTGAATGGTCAAAGCACACCATTTCGTGTTTTAATTTATTTATGGAACTGGTTTCGATAAATCTATCTTTAAATGCCGTTAACAATTTGTCCACCGTATTTATTGGCAAGTTGGCGTCATCACCTATAGGACGTTCAATCTGCTTTAGAAAGGTTAAGGCCTGGCCTTTTAATCGTAATAGAAGCATGTCGACTAACGTTTCTAGCTCTTTTTTGTTAATTCTACAAACTGGGCCAATTGGATATTAAATTTGTCGATATCTGATTGTCCATTGTACTGCAGGATAGACTTTACTATTTCTATATTTTTTGCGACCAACTTTTGCGCCATTAATAAATCGCTTAATTCTTCTAACGTTTTTTTTGCGTTTGAAAAACTCAAAATAAATTTATTATTTCACTTAACCTATTTTACGGGAGGCTATTATCTCCTATGAGATATTCTAAAGGTTTTTCCTGTAATAGCTTAGCGGTTATAGGCCTAATCACTTTTCTTATATGTCTGTATCTTCCCAATGATTAAATTTAAATTACAAGGTTTATAGCCTAACTAGTTCGCATGATTTTCTCCAATTTCCGACCGTGCCATTTGTAGCGATAAACTTTTATGGCTGTCCTAATTGCGGTAATAATTGTGGTCATAAAGATTCACCGCGTCAAATGTAATTTGTATGCTTTAAAGCTGTGAACTACACCTTATAAGTTCTCCGATAGCGCCATTTCTAGCGCTGAAGACAGCTCCATATGTAATATTATGATTAAAAGCGGTGTACCGATCGCGCCACTTGCAGAAAGCGAGAAAATAAAATATGTAATTGTATAAATGTAACCTCCTTTCCTTGAGTCATCTCGAAATCAATTACCTGTTATAGTATGTAGAAATCAGATCCCTGGGAGCGCTACCTTTTAAGTATGCGAAATTATTATCTGTCGTGCGACTAGATACAGACATATAAAATATAATAAACACAAATAGAAAGGCAATAGATTTATTGTGACTTACATTTTAGGTGTACAACAATGCTCACTTCAATTGACGACAAATAAGAGCAAAGATAATAATAATGACTGAATTGCAATGCTTGAACGCCGAAATAATTCTGCAATTAATAATCTTCCAAAAAGCACTTTTACCACACTATCAAACATAGTTTTTTGTCCTGCGCTCTAAGAGCTGACTCACAATTGGCCCAAGTCCTGAGGCGGGCCAAACTGCTCGTCCAATAATTTGTTTTAAATATTTCTGATGATTCAAACGTTCATACCGCTCTTTTAATTTAAACTTCATGAGAAACATTGTATCTATCATTTTTCTTATTAGCAAATATCCTAGCGAAATTCAAAACCGTCTAGCGTCATTTTGACTGAAGCTAAAATGCAATTTCTTTTTTTGCTGATTAAGAATTTAGACTCTTGGGAACGGTATTTGAACTCAATTAGGGAACGTTTAATTTCTGTCGGAATTATCTTTAGAAAAAGGAATTTTATTTTTTGTATTTTAAATATATCACATTTTACTCACGGTACACGTGATTATGCCTTATAGCCAAGAAAGGCAGGCGCTCCAGGAAAAATCACAATTCCTGATGTTTTTACAAAGCAAGAAGATGCAAATCCAACTCGTGTACAGAATATAAGTCTTAGTCTACCTTTCTCCCCAAAATAAAGCGCGTTTATGCCTTATCGCCAAGAAATATTAAACCCAAGAAAGGCTGGCATTCCAAGAAAAATCTTTATTCTTGATGTTTTTTCAAAGCAAGAATAGAGAAAGCCGACTCGTGACTTGTGTAGAGAGTATAAGTTTTATTTTTTCCTTACCTCCATAAAAGGCGCCTTATCAATTAGATAAAATATTTTAATCAGTATTTTGTTGCAGGAGTATACGAAAATGCAAAAAAAGGGCTAATGAAAGAAGATCTTGTTTGAAATTAATAAGATAAAACGGTTTGAACAACATGATGTCACAGGAGTATAAAAAAATATTAAAAAGCAAGAGCAATAAAAAGAACTTGAGCAAAAAAGCAAAAAAAGAAAGAGCAATAAAAGAACTTGGTCGAAATTAATAAAATTAAGCCTTTTGATTGATAGGGTGTTACAGGAGTGAACGAAAATACAAAAACGAGGTAAATGAAAGAACAAATTGATCAATATCAATAAGATAAAGTGTTTTAATCAATATGGTGTTGTGGGAGTAAGCAAAAAAAAAGGAAAGGTAAATGAGCTATAAAAAGAACTTCGTCAAAATTAATAAAATTAAGCCTTTTGATCAATATGATTTTTAAGGGGCGTACGAAAATATAAAACACGGTTAAGGAAAGAAGAACTTGTTCGAAATAAATAAATAAAGCCTTTTGATTGATATGGTGTTACAGAATTGTACGAAAATGAAAAAAACATTGTTAATGAAAGAAGAGCTTGTTCAAAATTAATAAGATAAAATGTTTTAATCAATATGATTTTGCAGGAGTATACAAAAAAAAGTAAAGAAAAATTTGAAGAGGAATAAAGAGCTTGGTCGAAATTAATAAAACAAAGCCTTTTGATCAATATAATGTTTAAGGGGCGTAATAAAACATAAAAACACGGTTAACGAAAGAAGAAACTTGTTTGAAATAAATAAATAAAGCCTTTTGATCTATATGGTGTTACAGAAGTGTACGAAAATTCAAACCGGTCTAATGAAAGAAGATTTTTTTCGAAATTAATAAGATAAAACGTTTTAATCAATATGATGTTGAAGGGGTATACAAAAATGTAAATGAAAGGCTAGTGAGCAATCAAATTAAGTTGTTCGAAATCAATAAAATTAAGCGTTTTGATCAATATGGTGTTACAGGAGCGTAGGAAAATAGAAAAATATGGTTAATAAAAGAAAAAACTGTTCAACATCAATAAAATCAAGCCTTTTGATCAATATGATGTTTAAGGGGTGTACAAAAATATAAAAACAATGTTAATGAAAGAACAGCATGTTCGAAATAAATAAAATTAGGGTTTTTGATCAATAAGATCTTGCAGGAGAGTACGAAATATAAAAACAATATTAATGAAAGAAGAACTTGTTCGAAATAAATAAAATCAGGATTTTTGATGAATAAGATCAAGCAGGATTGTGCGAAAATGTAAAAACAATGTTAATGAAAGAAATTACTGTTCGATATTAATAAAATTAGGGTTTTCGATCAATATGATGTTGCAGGAGTATGCGAAAATATAAGAACAATATTAATGAAAGAAGAACTTGTTCGAAATAATTAAAATTAGGCTTTTTGATCAATATGATGTTGCAGGAGTATACGAAAATATACAAATAATGTTAATGAAAGAAGAATTGTTCAAAATTAATTAAATTAGGGTTTTTGATCAATATGATGTTGCAAGGGTATACGAGTGTTTCACTGAAAAGTGGGGGAGGGGTTTGAGCCGATTTGTAGTACAAAGCTACGATTCTAGACAAAAGAAGGCCAACAAAATAAAAGTCAATTGAATTAGAATTACCAAAAGTCTATACATGTATTGAACCTTCTGTTTCAGAGGCAGCAATGCAGTACATTGGTGCATTCGTTTCTAAAATGTGTCACAGACTCGGAACTGAGAGATAATAATTCTAAGAAAAATGAATAAAATATGGAATTGAGTCATATATCTTGTGCTTCATTTTCCTATGTATTGGACAAGCTTAGATCGTTCTCTAATAAAACACTGGAAACAATAATTTCTGGAAGAAAATATTCTCCGTCTGCGTGCCAATTATCGCAGGTGTAAGAAACATATCATTCTAGCATGCGCGAAACATGGGAATTTCTCTCACATGGAGTAGGTTGTTTCTAGAATATATATATGCCAGGACAAAATACTGGAAATAATCTATTGGTCCTGGCGCATGGGGCGTTGTTCTATTGGAAGGAAGTTGACTTTTCAAGTCCTAACAAGGACAAAGAACAAAATAAAAAAAAAACGTCTTGAAAGAAAGAAAAAAAAACTTGAACGAAAAAGAAACGCCTTGATTAGCTGTCATTGCGTAAGGTGTGCGCTGTTATTAAGTTATTCCCAATAAATCCATGTACGATTACATCACCTTAAATAAAGCTATTAAGTCACATAATATGGCGTTATCCTCTATTACACCTGGTCACGGGAATCCTTATTGTCATGGGAATCCTGTCAGCTATGTTTCTTCTAATAGTGAAACAATATTGCGTCATCCATGTTTCACTTGGTCACGGAAACAGGGGCGTGTCGAGTGACGTCATGGAGTCCACAGGGACTCTCATGGGAATCTTGACAGCTGTTTTTTAGAAACCAGAGATCTCATGGGAATCGGGGGCAGTGCTGTCGCAGAACATTAAATGCCTATACTACTCTAAACTTCGTACAAAATATTAGAGATATTGCTGTTTATAGACATTAACAGATTGTTTATGCTGTAGACTGGTGGTTCTTAACTAATTTTTGGCCATGTCCCACCAAGACTTTTCTAAAATCCTGATGTCCTTCCTGACATTTCAATTTTGTTATTCAAAATTTTACGTGCATTCGTCTGAAGGAAGATTAAAAGGCCATCAAATTCGTAATTTTTGGGGGGCACATTTTATACTAATGAAAAATATTGTCTAAATACAGCCCCTTTTACACAGTTTATAACCTCATTTCAATACTATCATGTATCTTTTTTGCTCTTTAAATGCATTTGATCATCCACCTGAAAATGTATTTTTCAAAATTAAGGGTCGAAAGTAAAGTCAGCCGGAAGGTGCACGTCCTGTCCATGACCCGCCAAAATACTGCCATACCTACTGGCCTGTGCCCGCCGTCGGGTATCACTGTAGTAGATATAAAGTGTGTCTTTGTCTTTCACCGCTTTAATGAATTAAAATTTTGCTCAACCAGCTGATACCCATCAACCTTCACAATAGTCAAAAATCAATTGTTGCTGAAATCAAAATTATTCTAATTTAACTTAATGCCTTCAAGTTAGTTGAGACTGATAAAATACACTTAATTATAGAATGATATCACATTTCATGTATGTAACAAATGCTTAACAGATGCTTTATGTTGCTTAGAATTTGAATAAAATGAATTAAGGCAGTCTCCCTGCGTCATTCTTCATACAACATTTTCGGTCTTTTCTAAATTTTACCAGCAATACGCTAGAAATCTTCTTCGAAATCTGAAATTTTTTTACTTCAACATATTATCCATGCGAAATGCTTTCTTAAAAATTGCATTTAATTTCGAAGAAATTTGGAATCTAATCCAAGTTGGGGTCTAGAAAACTTTATAAAAATCCAGTGCTAGTAAATTAGTTTATATAGTTTCGTATTTTTCAAATATCGTTAGAGAATGCAGATTTAAACTTTATCATTAGTAACTATGGAAAAATTAATCTGTAAATTGTTCATAGTAATCATAAAAGACGCAATAACGTTGACTCTGTAAGGGGTAGCGGACCTCTCACTGTCTCCTTTTCTTAGGGGCTGCAATATAAATTCAAAAGTCATAGAGATTAAGAAAAGCCTATTATATAAGACAATCTGAGCTCCAACGCCCTTTCTAAGGGTTAATGCTAATTGAACGGTAGCCGAACGCCTTGCATCTTCTCTTCTCTCGTTGCTCCGGAAATCCCACGGCCCTACAAGACATCAAATTACTATTCTATGATAGGCCATATAATCAAAATAGCCGAAACATCTGGATACTTGCCTCCAGGGACGACAAGATAAGTTCAAGATAGGTCATTTCTTGCCAAGTGCAACAGCCTAAAAGGATGTAAATACCTGGTATAAAGTGAGGCTTCACAGATACATTTTATACATTATAGATAAATTTTAATAAAAAGTTTATATCTTATACCTTTTTTACATTAAGTTCATGCAAGGAATTTTTTCTGTATAAGCGAAGCGCTTCCTTTTTTCTAAAAGTAAAGGTGATATACTTAACCTTGTTTTTATCAGAGTCATGCGTGGTTTTGTAAAAGGCATTTAAGCCGTATAGTTTAAGTCGTTTCTATTTCAATGTCTCCATATATTTAGAGTAGTGATTGATTATTAAAGTTCACAGCTGTAAAAAAAGGTATCACGGATACAACAACAACTGCTGATTATAGACACTCTATCGACAAACATGACTACATTGGGCATTAAATTTGAAGTGACAGAATTTTAAAATGCAAAATTTGAGCGAAAAAACTTAGGTAATTCATCAATTAAAGTGGTCTATTTTCTCCATAACAAGTATCTTCTATACCTTCCTACTGTGCCATCATTTCCCCACGAGGCATACACTTTATTGCATTGACATGTTTTAACTAGGAAACTGACACAAAAGTTTTAAAATACTTACCAAACGCGGTACAATAATTACCAGTCGGCAACAATTTAATCCGGACAAAGGCTAGTGCAATGAAAGCAATAAAAAGAGATGCTGAGTGGCACATAATTGAAATTCCATGGACATTTCTTAAGTCTCGAAGAAGAAGGTGAACTAAAATTATAATAAGAAGGAAAAGGCAAGAAATGTTCATGAATATGAAATATACATATCCTTGTTTCTCTGACGAACCATCTGGGTAGAAAAGTATGTAGTCTTCATCAAGATGGCAATAAACAGCAATTATCTAAAAAAATACAAAATTTAAATTATCCTTAACTATAATTATTAAACTAACTATTGGAATTTTTTAATAAATCTTTCAGAAACTAGATTTTCATTTACGTCGTAAAAATTAATCTATTATGATTTTTTTTATTGTAGCATGTGTAAAATAAAAAATGCTGCTGGAATCACGTTTTTTATTATAATATTTGTAACTATCAATCCAAGTTTACTATTCTGGTATGTGAAATTAATTCTTATCTATAAATTAAGTATAAAACTGATTTTTTCTGCCTTTTAAATCAATTCCCTCGAAATTCATAGGAAACTAGTTCGCTGAAAGGACCTTGAATTTCGATCAACCCATTTAGTTTTCAGTAAAGTAAAAATACACTATACTGTATTTGCAAGTTTGATGGAATAATAGCGAAACGCTACAATTTTATTGGGTTAAATTGTTAATTTAATTGGTCACTGTAATTTATATTGTTTGGCCCTTCTGCATTTTGTTGGTTTAGGTCCCTTTACGGATGGCAGGTTCACATCTTATACGAAGGTAATTTTTGGAGGGTAGAACGATTCTTGATTCTTAACCGTTTTTGAGTAAAGGCTAAAAATATTTCCTACTACCCTAAAGTTACTTATTTAAAGCTGAAATTATATCAGACTAAATATCTGAAATATCGAGTATGGATTGTTTGGATTATATGCTAAAAGAGATCAGAACGTAACTGAAGTCAGGAGATATTCCTCAGGTATTTTTAATGGTTTTATATGGTTGGCTCTGCTTTTATTTTTCCCATGACCTTAGAAGACCCAATGACCGCATCATCAAGCAACTACTGCTACCTGATCCTTAATCAGACTGGTGCGGGTACTCTGGCGGTCAATTGAAGAGACGATGGGCAATTGTAAAAAATGATATCAGCGCCTTTGGTGGATTTCAAAAGTTTGGCAGAAAGTTGGAGAGATGTTCACTACGGTTCATCTATGGTGAACATCTGAACATCTACGGTTCAGATGTTCACTTTCTGAAGAGCTGGCTCAAGATCATAACAAATGGGGGCCAACCATGAGGAGTTTTCTAGATGCCGGGTGAGGCGGCTGCACCTGATCCCACAGCAAGTTCAAGTCCAATTAGTATTTCGTCAGACATAAAATTACTGCTTTAACGCCCCACTGTTATTTAGCATAATACTGGAAAGTGGAACATGAAAGTGCAACATCAATGCTCAAAAAGAGCCCCAAACTTGAAAACATATGTTCAAATTAGCTGATCTTCATTTGTCTACGATCATAGGCTCAAGGTTACCGTTATCAGGAAAAAAATGAGGAGAGGGAAAATTCAATTAAATACATAGCTGAAATGTGGTTTATTATTTGTTAGTGAGGGTACTGAAACGTTTAGCATACGGTTTTCTTAAACCGACAATTCAATAATATGATGCTTTAGGAAATCTGATTACTTTTCACAGTGGTTTTCCGCCGATTCGTTTGTTTCTAATCAAGAATAGTTTTTATGCAATTACTTTTTTGGCAATAACTACAATCTTGCTAAAATTGCAATATTGAGAAAAATCAAAAAACTAATTGCGTTTGAATACGGATGCCTCTTAGCTATAACGTTTGAGTTCTCTCAATATGGGGTGTATGTCACTTTTCACTAAAGTTTTTTTCGACATAACACCTTTAAATAAGGTGTTGTTTTCTCAGACCACACTGCCGCTCTAAGACGAACAAATAAAATTTCAAATGGGGATAAATCCATTTATTTAAACAGTGAAAAAACCGGTACAAAAGTCCAGATATTTCGGTCATATATACAGCGCCCGTCTTCAGTAGAAATACTAAAATGATAAAATTGAAACTAGCATTTTTATATACAACAAAATAAATAACTTTTCGGGTCATTCACAAAATAATGAACTTCCGGATTATTCACTAGATTATTTTCTTAGAGAGTTCATTTATAAAGTTCATTCAGAGTTCTTGATGTAAATTTTCTTTTTTAATCTTGCCCAAATATAAAACAAATTTCCAATGAAAGTGGCAAATCCTTCCGTGTCTTCTAATTACGAACCAAATGTTTGGTTTATAGATGTTTACTGGGATGGTCTCATTTCCCCATATATACGATATATTTTCGACATAACACCTTTAAATTAGGTGTTGTTTTCATAGACCACACTGCCGTTCTAAGACGAACAAATAAAATTTCAAATGGGGATAAATCCATTTATTTAAACAGTGAAAAAACAGGTACAAAAGTCCAGATATTTCGGTCATATATACAGCGCCCGTCTTCAGTAGAAATACTAAAATGATAAAATTGAAACTAGCATTTTTATATACAACAAAATAAATAATTTTTCGGGTCATTCACAAAATAATGAATTTCCGGATTATTCACTAGATTATTTTCAGAGAGAGTTCATTTATAAAGTTCATTCAAAGTTCTTGATGTAAACTTTATTCTTTAATCTTGCCCAAATGTAAAAAAAAAATCCAATGAATGTGGCAAAGCCTTCCGTGTCTTCTAACTGCAAACCAAGTGTTGAGATTATAGATGTTTACTGGGCTGGTCTCATTTCCCCATATATACGACGTATTTTCGACATAACACCTTTAAATTAGGTGTTGTTTTCTTAGACCACACTGCCGTTCTAAGACGAACAAATAAAATTTCAAATGGGGATAGATCCATTTATTTAGACAGTGAAAAAACCGGTACAAAAGTCCAGATATTTCGGTCACATATACAGCGACCGTCTTCAGTAGATATACTATAATAATAAAATTGAAACTAGCATATTTATATACAACAAAATAAATAACTTTTCGGGTCATTCACAAAATAATGAACTTCTGGATTATTCACTAGATTATTTTCTTAGAGAGTTCATTTATAAAGTTCATTCAGAGTTCTTGATGTAAATTTTCTTCTTTAATCTTGCCCAAATATGAACCAAATTTCCAATGAAAATGGCAAATCCTTCCGTGTCTTCTAATTACGAACCAAATGTTGGGTTTATAGATGTTTACTGGGATGGTCTCATTTCCCCATATATACGATGTATTTTCGACATAACACCTTTAAATTAGGTGTTGTTTTCATAGACCACACTGCCGTTCTAAGACGAACAAATAAAATTTCAAATGGGGATAAATTCATTTATTTAAATAGTGAAAAAACCGGTACAAAAGTCCAGATATTTCGGTCATATATACAGCGCCCGTCTTCAGTAGAAATACTAAAATGATAAAATTGAAACTAGCATTTTTATATACAACAAAATAAATAATTTTTCGGGTCATTCACAAAATAATGAATTTCCGGACTATTCACTAGATTATTTTCAGAGAGTGTTCATTTATAAAGTTCATTCAAAGTTCTTGATGTAAACATTCTTTAATCTTGCCCAAATGTAAAAAAAAATCCAATGAATGTGGCAAAGCCTTCCGTGTCTTCTAACTGCAAACCAAGTGTTGAGTTTATAGATGTTTACTGGGTTGGTCTCATTTCCCCATATATACGACGTATTTTCGACATAACACCTTTAAATTAGGTGTTGTTTTCTTAGACCACACTGCCGTTCTAAGACGAACAAATAAAATTTCAAATGGGGATAAATCCATTTATTTAGACAGTGAAAAAACCGGTACAAAAGTCCAGATATTTCGGTCATATATACAGCGACCGTCTTCAGTAGATATACTATAATAATAAAATTGAAACTAGCATATTTATATACAACAAAATAAATAACTTTTCGGGTCATTCACAAAATAATGAACTTCTGGATTATTCACTAGATTATTTTCTTAGAGAGTTCATTTATAAAGTTCATTCAGAGTTCTTGATGTAAATTTTCTTCTTTAATCTTGCCCAAATATGAACCAAATTTCCAATGAAAATGGCAAATCCTTCCGTGTCTTCTAATTACGAACCAAATGTTGGGTTTATAGATGTTTACTGGGATGGTCTCATTTCCCCATATATACGATGTATTTTCGACATAACACCTTTAAATTAGGTGTTGTTTTCATAGACCACACTGCCGTTCTAAGACGAACAAATAAAATTTCAAATGGGGATAAATCCATTTATTTAAACAGTGAAAAAACCGGTACAAAAGTCCAGATATTTCGGTCATATATACAGCGCCCGTCTTCAGTAGAAATACTAAAATGATAAAATTGAAACTAGCATTTTTATATACAACAAAATAAATAATTTTTCGGGTCATTCACAAAATAATGAATTTCCGGACTATTCACTAGATTATTTTCAGAGAGTGTTCATTTATAAAGTTCATTCAAAGTTCTTGATGTAAACATTCTTTAATCTTGCCCAAATGTAAAAAAAAATCCAATGAATGTGGCAAAGCCTTCCGTGTCTTCTAACTGCAAACCAAGTGTTGAGTTTATAGATGTTTACTGGGTTGGTCTCATTTCCCCATATATACGACGTATTTTCGACATAACACCTTTAAATTAGGTGTTGTTTTCATAGACCACACTGCCGTTCTAAGACGAACAAATAAAATTTCAAATGGGGATAAATCCATTTATTTAAACAGTGAAAAAACCGGTACAAAAGTCCAGATATTTCGGTCACATATACAGCGACCGTCTTCAGTAGATATACTAAAATGATAAAATTGAAACTAGCATTTTTATATACAACAAAATAAATAATTTTTCGGGTCATTCACAAAATAATGAATTTCCGGATTATTCACTAGATTATTTTCAGAGAGAGTTCATTTATAAAGTTCATTCAGAGTTCTTGATGTAAATTTTCTTCTTTAATCTTGCCCAAATATAAAAACAAATTTCCAATGAAAGTGGCAAAGCCTTCCGTGTCTTCTAATTGCAAACCAAATGTTGGGTTTATAGATGTTTACTGGGTTGGTCTCATTTCCCCATATATACGACGTATTTTCGACATAACACCTTTAAATTAGGTGTTGTTTCCTTAGACCACACTGCCGTTCTAAGACGAACAAATAAAATTTCAAATGGGGATAAATCCATTTATTTAGACAGTGAAAAAACCGGTACAAAAGTCCAGATATTTCGGTCATACATACAGCGACCGTCTTCAGTAGAAATACTAAAATGATAAAATTGAAACTAGCATTTTTATATACAACAAAACAAATAATTTTTCGGGTCATTCACAAAATAATGAACTTCCGGATTATTCACTAGATTATTTTCAGAGAGAGTTCATTTATAAAGTTCATTCAAAGTTCTTGATGTAAATTTTCTTCTTTAATCTTGCCCAAATGTAAAACAAATTTCCAATGAAAGTCGCAAAGCCTTCTGTGACTTCTAATTGGAAACCAAACGTTGAGTTTATAGTTTAATCACTAAAGTTTAAACATATAAACATATATATGTTTCAAACATATATATGTTAAACATATAAACATATATATAAGTAGAGATGGGGGCGCTACTCCTACGACCACACCATATATGGGCATAGAGTCATTAGGGAGAATGATTGCGTAATGGGGTCAATGACCTCTTTCTCCAGGTATGTTTTTGGCACGCTCTTAGCGAATGTTGCTATTGTTTCCGAGGCAGATGTCAAGGTCAATGTTGTTATTGTTGTTTCCAAGCCAAATGTTGTTGTCGTTCGAAGCAAAGTTAATGACATTTCCTTCCTGTTTGAGGCGGATGTTATGATCCAGAAATAGAATTTGTTATTGTTATTCGAACCAGATGTTATGAGGTTCCGAGAAACAGTATTTGTTGTTGTTTCCGAACCAGATGTTATGATCCGGAAATAGAATTTGTTTCCGAGCCAAATGTTACGAGTTCCCGGGAAACACATGTGCTATCAGTCATTAATCAAATTGTCTCCGGCGCGAAGTTTATTAATGTCTTTGGATGTCGAACAGAAATGTTCCCGAGAAACAGTTATATCACGCATGACAGATGATGCCATGATTGATTGATTGACATGGAAGGGGAATTAATTTGTTGTTCTATAGAGAATTGATTTGACACAAAAGGGGAATTAATTTGGACTTCTAACAAGAGAACTGTTTCCGAGGCAGATGTTTTGATCTTAGCGCGCGAAAAGGTTTCCAAATAATTGAAATAAGCCAGCGCAGGGATGCCAAACAAAAGGAACACGCTGAAATTCCGTTTAGGGATAATTTGGGCGAAACTGTTTTAGACAGGTTATGGAATTATTTCGGCGAAACAGCTAGAGACATTTTAAGAGATGATTTTTGAAGATATTTTGGAAGAGGTTTTGAGTGTGGTCGTTATAATACACAAGTTTCATTTGAACAGTGTTGCGAGGTCCTCTACCCCAACCCCAAAGGGTTCCAATCCCCCTACTCCAACCCAGAAGGAAGCCCCCGGTACTCAAAGGTCCCCAAGCTCCCAAAGGGCCCCCCGACCCCCCAAACGCCCCCCCCCCCCCAGACCTCCAAAGGCCACCCCCGGGCCCCCCAAAGGCCCATCGAGCTCCCAAAGGACCAACGGGGTCCCAAAGGGCCCCCAGACCCCAAAAAGGCCATACCCGAGTCCCAAAGGCCCTCCCCGGTCCCCAAAGGTCCACCAGACCCCCAAAGCCCTCCCTGTGCCACAAAGGCCATCCCCGGGCCCCCCAAAGCCCCATCGAGCTCCCAAAGGACCAACGGGGTTCCAAAGGCCCTCCACCGGTCCCCAAATGTCCCCCAGGCCCCCAACTGCCCCCCCCCCCGGACCTCCAAAGGCCCACAGGGCTCCCAAAAGACCACCGGGCTCCAAGGGCCCTCCCCCGGTCCACAAAGGTCCCCGGGCTCCCAAAAGACCACTCAATCCTCAAGGGCCTCCGGATCCCCAAACGCCCTCCCTGGGCCCCAAAGGTCCTCCCCCAGTCACCATACATGCACACAAAAACTTACACACACACACAAAAACTTACACACACACACAAAAACTCACACACACACACGAAAACTTACACACACATGAAAACTTACACACACATGCCAAAACTTACACACACACACAAACACAAAAACTTACACATGCACACGAAAACTTACATGCAGACAAAAACTTACATGCACACAAAAACTTACACACACACACAAAACTTACACACACACACACACACACACGAAAACTCACACACACACGCCAAAACTTACACACACACAAAAATTACACACACACACACACACACAAAAACTTACACATGAACACAAAAAAACTCACACACACACACACACACACACACACACACACACACACACACACACAAACTTACACACACACACACACACATACACAAAACTTACACACACACACACACGAAAACTTACACACACAAGCCAAAACTTACACACACGAAAACTTACATGCACACAAAAACTTACATGCACACAAAAACTTACATACACACACACACACACACACAAAACTTACACACACAAACACACAAAAACTTACACACACACACGCCAAAACTTACACACACACAAAAACTTACACACACACACACACACACACACACACACACACACACACACACAAACTTACACATGAACACAAAAAACTCACACACACACGCACAAAAACTTGCACACACACACACACACACAAAACTTACACACACACACACACACACGAAAACTTACACACACACGCCAAAACTTACAAACACAAAAACTTACACACACACACACACACAAAAACTTACACATGCACACGAAAACTTACATGCACACAAAAACTTACATGCACACAAAACTTTCACACACACACACACACACACACACACACACAAAACTTACACACACAAACACACAAAAACTCACACACACACGCCAAAACTTACACACACACAAAAACTTACACACACACACACAAAAACTTACACATGAACACAAAAAAAACTCACACACACACGCACAAAAACTTACACACACACACACACACACACACACACACACACACACACACACACACACACACTCACAAAACTTACACACACACACACACACGAAAACTTACACACACACGCCAAAACTTACACACACAAAAACTTACACATGCACACGAAAACTTACACACACACACACACGAAAACTTACACACACACGCCAAAACTCACACACACACACACACACACACACAAACACACACACACACACACAAACTTACACACACACATACACACACACACACAAAAACTTACACATGCACACGAAAACTTACATGCACACAAAAACTTACATGCACACAAAAACTTACACACACACACACACACAAAACTTACAAACACACACACACACACACGAAAACTCACACACACACGCCAAAACTTACACACACACACAAAAACTTACACACACACACATACACAAAAACTTACACATGAACACAAAAAAACTCACACACACATGCACAAAAACTTACACACACACACACACACACACACACGAAAACTTACACACACACGCCAAAACTTACACACACAAACTTACACACACACACACACACACACACACACACACACACACAAAAACTTACACACACACACACACACACAAACTTACACACACAAGCCAAAACTTACACACACAAAAACTTACACACACACACAAAAACTTACACCCACACGCAAAAACTTACATGCACACAAAAACTTACATGCACACAAAAACTTACACACACACAAAAACTTACACACACACACACAAAAAACTTACATCCACACACAAAAGCTTAGACACACAAAAACTTACACACACACACAAAGGCTTAGACACACAAAAACTTACACCCACACGCAAAAACTTACATGCACACAAAAACTTACATGCACACAAAAACTTACACACATGCACAAAAACTAACACACACACACAAAAACTTACACACACACACACAAAAACTTACGCACACACAAAAACTCACACACACACACACACACACACACACACACACACACACACACACACACACACACACACACACACACACACACAAACTTACACATGCACACGAAAACTCACATGCACACAAAAACTTACACACACACACACACGAAAACTTACTCACACACACACACACACAAAAAAACTTACACACACACGTCAAAACTTACATGCACACAAAAACTTACACATACACACACACACACAAACTTACACACACACACACACACACAAAACTTACACAAACAAAAACTTACACACACACACACAAACACACACAAACTTACACACACACACACAAAAACTTACATGCACACAAAAACTTACACACACACACAAAAACTTACACACACACACACACACAAAACTTACACACACACACACAAACTTACACACACACACACAAACTTACACACACACACACACACAAAAACTTACACATGCACACAAAAAACTTACATCCACACACAAAAGCTTAGACACACAAAAACTTACACACACACACACACAAAAACTTAGACCAACACGCAAAAACTTACATGCACACAAAAACTTACATGCACACAAAAACTTACACACACACAAAAACTTACACACACGCACAAAAACTTACACACACACACACAAAAACTTACACACACACACACACGCATGAAAACTTACACACACACACGCCAAAACTTACACACACACGCCAAAACTTACACACACACACACAAAAACTTACACACACACACACACACACAAAAACTTACACATGCACACGAAAACTTACATGCACACAAAAACTTACATGCACACAAAAACTTACACACACACACACACGGCCACAAAAACTTACACACACACGCCAAAACTTACACACACACAAAAATTACACACACACACAAACACACACACAAAAACTTACACATGAACACAAAAAAACTCACACACACACGCACAAAAACTTACACACACACACACACACACTCACAAAACTTACACACACACACACACACGAAAACTTACACACACACGCCAAAACTTACACACACAAAAACTTACACATGCACACGAAAACTTACACACACACACACACACGAAAACTTACACACACACGCCAAAACTTACACACACACACACACACACACAGACACACAAACTTACACACACACACACAAACTTACACACACACACACACACACACACAAAAACTTACATATGCACACGAAAACTTACATGCACACAAAAACTTACATGCACACAAAAACTTACACACACACACACACACAAAACTTACAAACACACACACACACACACACACGAAAACTCACACACACACGCCAAAACTTACACGCACACATACATACACAAAAACTTACACATGAACACAAAAAAACTCACACACACATGCACAAAAACTTACACACACACACACACACACAAAACTTACACACACACACACACACGAAAACTTACACACACACGCCAAAACTTACACACACAAAAACTTAGACACACACACACACACACACACACACACACAAACTTACACACACACACACAAAAAAAACTTACACACACAAAAACTTACACACACACACAGACACAAACTTACACAAACACACAAAAAACTTATATCCACACGCAATAGCTTAGACACACAAAAACTTACACACACACACACAAAAACTTACACACACACACACACCAAAACTTACGCACACACAAAAACTTACACACACACACACACACAAAAACTTACACATGCACACGAAAACTTACATGCACACAAAAACTTACATGCACACAAAAACTTACACACACACACACACACAAAACTCACACACACACACACGCGAAAACTTACACACACACACACACACATACACACACACACACACAAACTTACACATGAACACAACAAAAATTCACACACACACACACACAAAAACTTACAAACACACATGCACACACAAAACTTACACACACACGCACGAAAACTCACACACACACGCCAAAACTTACACACACAAAAACTTACACACATACACACACACACACACACACACACAAACTTACACACACATACACAAAAACTTACACACACACACACACAAACACACACAAACTTACAAACACACACAAAAACTTACACCCACACACAAAAGCTTAGACACACAAAACTTACGCACACACACAAAAACTTACACCCACACGCAAAAACTTACATGCACACAAAAACATACATGCACACAAAAACTTACACACACACAAAAACTTACACACACGCACAAAAACTTACACACACACACACAAAAACTTACACACACACAAAAACTTACACACACACACACACACACACAAAAAAAAAAAACTTACACATGCACACGAAAACTTACATGCACACAAAAACTTACACACACACACACACACATGAAAACTTATACACACACGTCAAAACTTACACACACAAAAGCTTAGACACACAAAAACTTACACACACACACACACAAAAACTTACACCCACACGCAAAAACTTACATGCACACAAAAACTTACATGCACACAAAAACTTACACACACAAAAACTTGCATACACGCACAAAAACTTACACACACACACAAAAACTTACACACACACACACGAAAACTTACGCACACACACGAAAACTTACACACACACACGCCAAAACTTTTACACACACAAAAACTTACACACTTACCATATCACAGTTACATTGTCTTAATTTTTCAAATTTCATTTGAATTTCTGTCGTGAAATGCAAGAGTTGGAATATTTCAGTAGTGACTTGTTGTGCTTTACCTTCTCACAGTTACATTCTCTTGATTTTTCGAAGTTCATGAAATGCAAGAGTTGGAAAATTGGGGTCTTAGTCCACCAGCCCGAATGGTGGAAATCCACTAGCTCGATATTGGGGTCTCAGTCCACCAGCCTGAATGGTGGAAATTCACTAGCTCAGAACTAGGGTCTTAGTCCTCCAGCCTGAATGGTGGAAATCCACTAGCTCAATATTGGGGTCTCAGTCTACCAGTCTGAACGGTGGAAATTCACTAGCTCAGAATTGGGGTTCTAGTCCACCAGCCGGAATGGTGGAAATCCACTAGCTCGATATTGGGGTCTCAGTCCACCAGCCCGAATGGTGGAAATCCACTAGCTCAGTATTGGGGTCCCACTCCACCAGCCTGAACGGTGGAAATTCACTAGCTCAGAATTGGGGTCCTAGTCCACCAACCTGAATGGTGGAAATCCACTAGCTCAATATTGGGGTCTCAGTCCTCCAGCCCGAATGCTGGAAATCCACTAGCTCAGTATTGGGGTCCCACTCCACCAGCCTGAACGGTGGAAATTCACTAGCTCAGAATTGGGGTCCTAGTCCACCAGCCTGAATGGTGGAAATCCACTAGCTCGATATTGGGGTCTCAGTCCACCAGCCTGAATGGTGGAAATTCACTAGCTCAGAATTAGGGTCTTAGTCCACCAGCCTGAATGGTGGAAATCCACTAGCTCAATATTGGGGTCTCAGTCTACCAGTCTGAATGGTGGAAATTCACTGTTTAAGTTAGGTTAGGTTAACTTATCATGAGCGCTCATGATAAGTTAACCTAACCTTTTCCGGCGAGTACGGTTAGGTTAGGCTAGATTAAGTTAGGTTAGGTTAAGTTAGGTTAGGTTAGCCCATGTACGCTTCACTTACGTTAGCTTAGGTTAGGTGAGAGACAGGCAAAAAGTTAGGTGTATGATTAGGTTAGGTTAGGTTAGATTAAATTAGGTTAGGTTAAGTTAGGTTAGGCAAGGTTAGCCTACGTACGCGCGCGTACGTAGGCTAACCTTGCCTAACCTAACTTAACCTAACCTAATTTAATCTAACCTAACCTAACCTAATCATACACCTAACTTTTTGCCTGTCTCTCACCTAACCTAAGCTAACGTAAGTGAAGCGTACATGGGCTAACCTAACCTAACTTAACCTAACCTAACTTAATCTAGCCTAACCTAACCGTACTCGCCGGAAAAGGTTAGGTTAACTTATCATGAGCGCTCATGATAAGTTAACCTAACCTAACTTAAACAGTGAATTTCCACCATTCAGACTGGTAGACTGAGACCCCAATATTGAGCTAGTGGATTTCCACCATTCAGGCTGGTGGACTAAGACCCTAATTCTGAGCTAGTGAATTTCCACCATTCAGGCTGGTGGACTGAGACCCCAATATCGAGCTAGTGGATTTCCACCATTCAGGCTGGTGGACTAGGACCCCAATTCTGAGCTAGTGAATTTCCACCGTTCAGGCTGGTGGAGTGGGACCCCAATACTGAGCTAGTGGATTTCCAGCATTCGGGCTGGAGGACTGAGACCCCAATATTGAGCTAGTGGATTTCCACCATTCAGGTTGGTGGACTAGGACCCCAATTCTGAGCTAGTGAATTTCCACCGTTCAGGCTGGTGGAGTGGGACCCCAATACTGAGCTAGTGGATTTCCACCATTCGGGCTGGTGGACTGAGACCCCAATATCGAGCTAGTGGATTTCCACCATTCCGGCTGGTGGACTAGAACCCCAATTCTGAGCTAGTGAATTTCCACCGTTCAGACTGGTAGACTGAGACCCCAATATTGAGCTAGTGGATTTCCACCATTCAGGCTGGAGGACTAAGACCCTAGTTCTGAGCTAGTGAATTTCCACCATTCAGGCTGGTGGACTGAGACCCCAATATCGAGCTAGTGGATTTCCACCATTCGGGCTGGTGGACTAAGACCCCAATTTTCCAACTCTTGCATTTCATGAACTTCGAAAAATCAAGAGAATGTAACTGTGAGAAGGTAAAGCACAACAAGTCACTACTGAAATATTCCAACTCTTGCATTTCACGACAGAAATTCAAATGAAATTTGAAAAATTAAGACAATGTAACTGTGATATGGTAAGTGTGTAAGTTTTTGTGTGTGTAAAAGTTTTGGCGTGTGTGTGTGTAAGTTTTCGTGTGTGTGCGTAAGTTTTCGTGTGTGTGTGTGTAAGTTTTTGTGTGTGTGTGTAAGTTTTTGTGCGTGTATGCAAGTTTTTGTGTGTGTAAGTTTTTGTGTGCATGTAAGTTTTTGTGTGCATGTAAGTTTTTGCGTGTGGGTGTAAGTTTTTGTGTGTGTGTGTGTGTAAGTTTTTGTGTGTCTAAGCTTTTGTGTGTGTAAGTTTTGACGTGTGTGTATAAGTTTTCATGTGTGTGTGTGTGTGTGTGTAAGTTTTTGTGTGCATGTAAGTTTTCGTGTGCATGTGTAAGTTTTTTTTTTTTGTGTGTGTGTGTGTGTGTGTGTAAGTTTTTGTGTGTGTGTAAGTTTTTGTGTGTGTGTGTGTAAGTTTTTGTGCGTGTGTGTAAGTTTTTGTGTGTGTGTAAGTTTTTGTGTGCATGTATGTTTTTGTGTGCATGTAAGTTTTTGCGTGTGGGTGTAAGTTTTTG
>CM051276.1:6960390-7062890 GCA_027921565.1 Artemia sinica
TGCGCTGGCTTATTTCAATTATTTGGAAACCTTTTCGCGCGCTAAGATCAAAACATCTGCCTCGGAAACAGTTCTCTTGTTAGAAGTCCAAATTAATTCCCCTTTTGTGTCAAATCAATTCTCTATAGAACAACAAATTAATTCCCCTTCCATGTCAATCAATCAATCATGGCATCATCTGTCATGCGTGATATAACTGTTTCTCGGGAACATTTCTGTTCGACATCCAAAGACATTAATAAACTTCGCGCCGGAGACAATTTGATTAATGACTGATAGCACATGTGTTTCCCGGGAACTCGTAACATTTGGCTCGGAAACAAATTCTATTTCCGGATCATAACATCTGGTTCGGAAACAACAACAAATACTGTTTCTCGGAACCTCATAACATCTGGTTCGAATAACAATAACAAATTCTATTTCTGGATCATAACATCCGCCTCAAACAGGAAGGAAATGTCATTAACTTTGCTTCGAACGACAACAACATTTGGCTTGGAAACAACAATAACAACATTGACCTTGACATCTGCCTCGGAAACAATAGCAACATTCGCTAAGAGCGTGCCAAAAACATACCTGGAGAAAGAGGTCATTGACCCCATTACGCAATCATTCTCCCTAATGACTCTATGCCCATATATGGTGTGGTCGTAGGAGTAGCGCCCCCATCTCTACTTATATATATAAAGTTTATAAAAATATAAACCAAGATAATCATTAAAAAAATTTCGGAGTTTTTTTCTAAGGAATAAAAATTCATTGTATATTACCTGGTAAAATTACTTAAGTCTTTACTTACTATTGAATCTTTGATGTCTTTTCTAGTGGCTGTGTTAATACAGTAATAGCGTGCTTCATAATCAACTTGTTCGTAATAGAGATTACCATTTTCTAATATCCAGAAACTATCGTTGTGCTCGGCTGAAGTTAATTGTACAGATTGTTTCTAAAAAAGAGGAAATCATATTTAAAGAAAAGTGAAAAAAATATAGTTGAAAGGAATACACAAAAAGCAGAATATGCAAGTCTAATCTTGAAAAAGCTGAAGTTCTTAAAATCTTAAAGCTGAAGTTAGCTGTATAGATTGCTTCTAAAAGAAAAAAAGGAAATCATATTTAAAGAAAAGTGAAAAAAATATAGTTGAAAGGAATACACAAAAAGCAGAATATGCAAGTCTAATCTTGAAAAAGCTGAAGTTCTTAAAATCTTAAAGCTGAAGTTAGCTGTATAGATTGCTTCTAAAAGAAAAAAAGGAAATCATATTTAAAGAAAAGTGAAAAATATATAGTTGAAAGGAATACACAAAAAGCAGAATATGCAAGTCTAATCTTGAAAAAGCTGAAGTACTTAAAATCTTAAAGCTGAAGTTAGCTGTATAGATTGCTTCTAAAAGAAAAAAAGGAAATCATATTTAAAGAAAAGTGAAAAATATATAGTTGAAAGGAATACACAAAAACCAGAATATACAAGTCTAATCTGTGCATCAATAAAATCATCTTCTGTAGTCCAACAAATTAAAGTCCCAAGTTCACAACTTAGAGCTGATGCATAGCTTTTTCACTTGTGATTATTCTAAAGCAAAAACAAAATGGATAATGAATTTCAGACAATTCAATTGAAACCTTTACGCCACAAAACATATATAACCTTGATTCAAATATAGGTAGTGGGAGCAGGGGATGTAGGGGAAGTCTACCAAACGCAGCTTCTTGGTAATGACCTAAAGTAATTTGAAAAAAAAAACTATATGTGTCTTGAACAGTCTTGGAAACTAAAAATAAAATAAAATGGAGTATTTTATACATAATAATATTAATTGTTGAAAGATCATCAGTTGAAGATTTTATTTCACTGTAATTTCTATTTTCATTTTCAATGCTGTAATAACTGGAAAAGAAAATATTTGTAATATAATTCGTTTTCAGTAAGGCTCCAGTGACGCAGTAGGCTTACGTTTTTACAGATAAGGAAGGGGCAGTATCCAAACTCTTGTTTGTAGTGAAAATATATTCGTCTTGAACAACTTTAGAAAGAATTAATAAATTAAACTGAATATATGATGTATAATGATATTAATTTCTGAAAGCTCATTAGATCAAAATTTTACTATAATTTTAATGTTTATTTTCAATATTAAGTACAAAAGAAAATATTTGTAATAAAATTGGTTTTCAGTAAAGCGCCAATGACGCAGTAGGTTTTAGACTTTTACACTGAGAGAAGGAGGCGATACCCAAACTCTTGTTTGTAGTGATTCTTGTTCGTTTCAAGCTTGATTTGCATATTAAATTTGAGTTTCACTCGTTTTATGATATATTTATTCATTTACATTAATATATATTTTGTTTGTTTGCATTAATTTTTTATTTAATTTCTATTCGTTTTGGGTTTCATTTATGCTTCAATAGCAAAATATTTCTTTTCATTTTAAGCATTATTTGCAAATTTTTAATCGTTTTAAGATTTTTTTATTTATTTTTATTAGTACTTGTTGTATGTAATTTTGCTATGATTGTTTATCTAATTTCTGTTTATTTTGGGTTTCGTTTGTTCTTTAATAGTATAATTTCTATTCGTTTTGAGTTAGAATTTTAACAGGTATTTGTATCTGCTGATCTTAATTTTAATATGGCCTTTACTTTTCTTTGAAAAACTTCTTTTTCGGAAAGTTTTTTTTTTTAATTAATATTTGTTCGTTTTAAATTGCAAAAGTTTAAAGTTTTTAAAAAATTCCTTGTTTCAAAATTCAATTTTTTTTTTCAACATCAAACTTTCATCAAAGTAACAAAACTAGTTTCAAAGTAACAATATCGAAGAAAAAAATAATAAAGTAAAGGAAATATCATAGTAAACAAGGTATCAATGTAACAATAAGCATCTTGCATAACTTACAGTCCTTGGACCTTAAATCGAAGTTGCCACGTAAATCACTAAATCCAAGTATCAAATTAAACTAAGTATCGAAGTAACGATGTGTAAGTTCCGTAACTCAGAGCCATTTCCCCTGGGCTGGGGGGAGGGGATAAGAGACCACCACTCAAAATCCTTATATAGAGCTATCCTTTCATTTGCACTGCAAATGGAAGGATATTTGGAGGTTGGGTTTGATGCTAGGGGTGGACGGGGATGGTTGTGCACAACCTTCCATCGGTGGCCCTGTTTTCACTAATCTTAGTGCACAGCTAACGACACATCCAGGAGATACAGAATCAGTATCCCCCCTTTTCCTAATAAATAACCTGAAAAAAGGAAACTAGAACTTTCAATTTCTAATCATTTGAGTCCCCTCTGAAGTTTATACGACCACTTCTTTCATAGAAATATTTTTCCCCTGGGCATAAGTTAAAACCCTTCCCCCGGGCTGGAGGGGAGGTATGTTTAGCCCGAGTAGTTTCTCATCTGATCGTTGGACTAAACAAACTTAATGACTATCTCAAAATTTTGTTCAGATACATTTTGGGAAAAGAGGGGGGTAGGTGGAGGGAGATGCCCTCTGATCGCTTTTCATGACTTTTAAAAGGTAACTAGAACGTTCAATCTCCAATTAAATGAGCCATCTCTGTAGTTTTTACGACCACCAATTTACATTAAACCTTATTTGCCCCCGGGGAATAACTTACAACAACTGCCCCAGGACTCTGGAGGTTTGTGTCAACCCCAGAGTTTTCGGTATTTGATCTTTAAAGTATTTTGAACAAAATGGCTATATCAAAATTGGTATCAGATGCGTTTGGGAAAAAAGGACTTTAGAGGGAGGGGGGGGGGACAAACTGCTCTCCGATTACTTTTGACTCTTAGCAAGGGTACTAGAATTCCAAATTACAATCAACTGAGCCCCATTAAGTTTAGACGACCACCTCTTCTATAAAAACCTTATACACCCCAGGGGCATAATTATTTACAACACTTGCTCCCGGGTTCTGGTGGGACGTGTTATCCCTGGAGTTTTTGTTATATAAACTTCGGTCTTTTTTGAACAAAATGGCTATATAAAAAATTCAATCGGACAGATTTGGGGAAAAGAGGGTTGGGGCGGGGAGGGGGGTGCTTGTTGTCATCGGATCACTTTTGGCTCTTAAAAATGAAATTATAAGTTTCAATTTCTAATCATTTGAGTCCCTTCCGAAGTTTACACGACCACTTCCACAACAAACTTTATATGCCCACAGGGTACAAGTTACCACCCTTACCCTGGGATCTGGGGGGGGGGGCTGGTTATGTTGACCCCTAAGTTTTGTTATCTGATCATTGGACAATTTCAAACAAACAGATCACTTTTGACTCATAAAAAGATAACTAGAGTTTTCAATTTCTAATCAAATTAGCCACTTCGGAAGTTTATACATAAGAATTTATAGCTTGTGGGGCTCTGGCTCTGGGGGTTTGTGCCGACCCCAGATTTTGTTATCTGCCCTTTGAACTATTTTAACAAAATATATAAGAACTAAACATTTTCATTGGATGGGTTTCGGGAAAAAAGGGGCACGGGTGAGGCTAGTTTGCCTCCGATCTTTTTTACTCTTAAAGAAGGAACTAGAATTTTTAATTTCCAAATGAGTCCCCTCAGAAGTTTATACGGGCATCCCCTTAAAATAAACCATACATTCCCCCGGGGATAGCTTACAACGCTGCCCTTGGCCCTGGGGGGTTGTGTCGACACCAAAGTTTGTGTTATCTAACCTTTGCACTATTTAAAAACAATGGCTATATCAACATTTTATAGGATGGCTTTGGAGAAAAAAGGGCATGGGGGGGGGCTATTTGCCCTCCGATCTCTTTTGACTCCTTAAAAGTGAACTAGAACTTGCATTTTACAAACAAATGAGCCTTCTCCGAAGTTTATACGAGCATCCCTTCCATAAGAACCATATATGTCCCCAGGGCTTATATTACAACGCCTGCCTCTGGGCACGGGGGGACTGTGTCGCCACTGGAGGCTTTGTTATCTGAACTTCCTGTAAAATGGCTATCTCAAAAAAAAAAAAAATTCTGACGTATTTGGGGAAAAAGGCCATGAGAGGTGGGGACTACTTGCCCTCCAATCAATTTTGACTCTTAAAAAAGAGCGCTAGAATTTCCGATTTCCAATCGAATGAGCCCCCTCCGGAGTTTTTACGACCACCCCTTGCATATGAAGTGCCTCTGGAAAAAAAAATAAAGCATTGGAGCCGTATGGTCTTTAACTATAAAGCCTCTGAAAGACCGAAAGGTCACCATCAGCTGATGATCTGTCAAAAAACTTTAACAATTACTGAAGCATTCTTATCATTACCAGCTGAGAACTTATGAATAAATACAGAGCAAAATGCAACATTAATGTTTAACTTTAGGGTTGTTTTTCCAGACGGAGGGGCTTAAAACCACGCCAACTTCTTTGGTACGAGCTCTTTTATTTCTTACGAAGGACACTAGACTTTGCAATTTCCCTTCTAATTAGCTCTCTCCCAATTTTCAATCATAACTATTTTGAGACGATTACCTCTGAGTAAAAAGAAGAGACACATTATGCTTAACGAACAAGTGATTTTCCTTGTGTTCAAGGCGTTGGGTTGTAATTCTCCTAAATGAAGTTTTCAAGTATGGCAATTCCAACGCTATACATTTCGTGTGGACTGTGGTTCACTCTTCTCTTGGTTGCGGAGCAACCTAGTTTGCTCTAGGTTACTAGGAGCAACCCTGATCTATTTGACACCTAATCACGCCATCACTGAACGCACATGGTGAAAAGCACGTTGCGTTGACGCATTGACAGGCGCTTTTGCATGACGAAATGTGCGTTGGAGATTGTTCAATTGTTAACGACCAACTTTTGAATCGTGTTAATGAAATCTTAGAAAATAGCTACTTTGAAACATGATGATTGTAGAGAAGAGCGCCTGAGCAAGTGAAATACAATAAAAAAAAACTATGTTGACGAGTAAATTAAAAATAATTGAAGGAGAATCTGAAATTTTTGCTTTTACCATTAAATAGTGGACTTTACCTTACATATACCTGTTATTTCAAAAAACAAGCTCAAAGAGTAATCTCCGGCGGACCATCACCGCTAACCATGATGACGGCGTGCAAGGGCAAAAAAGTTTTTTTGTGGTGGGTCAATCAAATATGTTTAGCAGCAAGCCAACAGTCATTGGTGCGGCTTTGGGAACTAGTTGCCAGACTGGGTGGCAACTAAACACCACCAATGGCAGTTTTTTTTTAACGGAACATTGGTGGAGAAGTTCAAGATGGTGTATCTTTTGAATTTATATTGAATTTCAAAAAATGTTGAATTTACCAAAAAAAGTTTCCTTATGAAACTGTCAAATTTATACCAAATACCATGAGCATCTATTAATAGTTTTTTATTCCTAGGCTCCTGAAAGTACTAAATTTACTTTGCATGTATTACCATTTTTTACATGTCATTTGATTTTCCTCGTTTAAATAACAATTTTTAATTCTAATGCGACATAATATGTCATTAACATTGATCCTCAAGACCAAAGAGAGGGCCTTGTTATCCCCTAATCATTCTTGAATTATGAAATGGCAGCTGAAAGCCAAAATTTCTGTTCAAAATAGCAGCCCTCAGCCATTTTACTACCATAGGCTGAATAAAAGCTGCCAGAATGATAGTGCGTTTGGATAGCTACAAGGAAACGACAGCACATATCACTTCAAGCTTGCAAAGATGCGTATGCTCTAAATATACAATTCAAAATTATACTGCACTATTACCATTTCTAAATTACCCATTAAGTTTTTGGCTTACAATATGTCATTTGAGAAAACATAATGAATTTACTTATCAACGAGTAGGCTGGTGAAAACACATGGACTGCACAATCAATTTACTGACTGGTTGGCTTACCATAGGGTGATGAATTTGACAAACAGGAACAGAAGTAAAAACTTCTTCGTATTTGCTTCTGTTACCAGTCCAACTAACTGGGAGACCTAGTTGAGATAGCTCAGAGTTTTTGCATGTGCCTTCATCCAAATCATAGATTTTCCGATTCTGAAAATTAAGATTTAATAGTAAAGCATGCACATTTCATGAAAGATGCACTTTTGTTCAGGAAATTTACCTCTAGCAAGCATGAAATGCCAAAGCGGGTGCTTCAACTCAAAATTAGGCATCGTTTCTAAAATATAATGACAGCAAACGACCAAGGGTTCAAAAAGAATGTTCGGAGGAAGAAGCTTGTAAATATTTTCTAGTGATTTTTTCTACAGAAACAAGCTACTGTTTCCCCAAATGCTACCAATTTCCATACACTTTGTATATATCTTTTCTTCTAGGAAGTGGGGGGGGGGCAGCTTACGTTATCTATATCTTCTTTTGATTATATCAGTGCCACTCCTGGATTAGTTTAGACAAACTAAAAAGGACATTCAAAAGACGTTCCCTTTCAAAAGAGACAATAGAGGAAACGAACCTGGTTCCTATTTGTTGTAGTCATTAATTCTAATTCTGCATATTTACTTACCCATTTACCTCGGATTTTCACAACTTAATTAAAATTCAGATGCTTTAAATCATAGGCAGCAAAGTAGAGTTACCTACATAAAGAATGGATAAGCTTTCAAGACAATCCTGTTTTTCTTTTCCCTGGCCATTACCTATAGAAGGAAAAATAATATATTATACAACAGTGCTTTTCCATTTATAGAATTTAAGAGACAAACTGGTTATTGAAAT
The DNA here is from genome assembly GCA_027921565.1 of Artemia sinica. NCBI lineage: Eukaryota > Metazoa > Arthropoda > Branchiopoda > Anostraca > Artemiidae > Artemia > Artemia sinica. The sequence goes on from CM051276.1 coordinate 6,968,081, forward strand.
ACCCGCGACATACCCGAGTCTCTAAATAAGGGTCAATCTTGTGAGTGACAGTTGGGCTGAGGTCAATGCTGGAAAGAGTCAACAGACCGGAGCTTAGCCAGCAAAAAAAAAAAATAAAAAATACCCTCAGTATATAATGCACGTTTCTTTGACCTGATGCCATATCTAACCTTAGATTGCCTATATCGTTCGAATGATCTTAACCGTGTAGTTTTAATCATGGGTTATGTGAATTGTGTCGGTGGAACAAGACAAAAAAGAAACAACAAACTTTAAATAATAAAAATCTGAATATTTTGGCTCCACGCCCGGGAGCTTTTATCAACGAGAAAAGGTTAAATTAAATTAAACGCAACATAAAGAAAATAATACACACAAAAAACAAACAAATAAATAAAACACACATCTTAATAATTTCCAAAAATGCTGCAATCTCTGTAAATATCTTGAATAAGCCTACATAAATGTCAAAATATTGTATCTCTTATCATTTCAGTTTGACAATGAGGTATAGAAAAAATTAAAATACTGTATTTATTTGAAAGAATTTACATAAACCCCAGTTCATTACTCATGATTGAAATTACAAGGCTAAGATCATTTTATATTTATATATATATATATATATATATATATATATATATATATATATATATATATTATATATATATATATATATATATATATATATATATATATATATATATATATATATATATATATATATATATATATATATATATATATATATACAGACTTTTATCCCCTGGGATAAAAAGCCCCTGGATAATTCCCCCGGAATATCTCCACATAAAAAATTTGGCAAAGAGAATGTAAGAAAATTAACAAGAATTTCGAACAGTGTCTCTGTCAAAACCCCCCAGAGTAACATTTCCCCTGGAATATTTACTCCCCAGAATTTTTCCTCCCCATGGAAGATTCTCCTCATAGAAATCCACTCCAAGCACACCCCCGCCCCCCAAAAAAATGGTTGTATACTTCCCATTAACAAATACTATATGTAAAAAATGGGCATATTTCACAGCTTGCAGCCCTTCCCCTGTGGAATGTGGAGGTCAATTTACACCTAAAGGCATAGTTTTTATATTTTTTTTACTATGTTGAACAAAATGGTTATCTCAAAATTTTGATCGAGTGACTTAGGGGAAACAATGAGCGTGACAGGGGGATTAGATGCCCTCCAGTTTATTTGGTCACTTTAAAAGGGCACTAGAACTTTCAATTTCCGTTCGAATGAACCTTCTCGAAATATTCTAAGACTACTGGGTCGATACGACCACCCCTGGAATAAATAAATTAATAGTCATCCGTGATCATTCTTCTGGCAAAAAATACAAAATTCTACATTTTTGCAGAAAGGAGCTTAAAACCTCTGCAGTAGGGTTATCTGATACGCTGAAACAGATGGTGATATCTTCATTGATACTCTATGACATTTAAGGTGTTTTCCCCTTTTTTCTAAAATACGGCAAATATTCTCAGACTCGTTACTTTTGATGAGCAGGACTAAACTTGACGAAACTTATATATTTGAAATAAACATACAAATACGATTCTTTTGATGTATCTATCGGTATCAAAATTCCGTTTTTTAGAGTTTCGGTTACTATTGAGCCGGGTCGCTCCTTACTTACAGTTCTTTACCATGAACTGTTTGATTAAATGAAAAAATAACAAGTTGTTTCAACTGAAAGTAAGGACAAACAATAAAACTTAAAACGAACAGGAATTATTACGTATATGAGGGGGGCTACTCTTCCAAAACACCTCGCTTTTTACGCTGAAGTTTTTTAGTGCTTAAAAAAGCTTCTTATTGTTCTAATCAAACAAACATAATATTTCACGAGTCATTCTTAAAGAATTTGGGCAGGATTCAAACTTTAACATAAAGAGCGATGTGTTTTGGAAGAGTAACCTCCCTCAAATACGTAATAATATCTGTTCATTTTAAGTCTTAATGCTCCTCCTTACTTTCAGTGGAAAAAACTTGTGTTTTTATTTAATTTTTGATGGTTTTTTAAATAGTTCCGGGAAACCTACCTACACCTTTACGGAAAAATCCTTTCTTCCCAAGGATTTATTCTATAAACTATTCAATCCTGGTGAAAATTTACAACGGACAATTACCCTTAACATATCCACGCGTAAAATTGAGTCGGCGATGAGAAAGCAAGACATGAGAAGAATTTCGTAGGAGAATTCAGGCAAATTCCCCCAGTGTAAAATTTCCACTGAGAAATTTACCTGCTGAAAACTTTCCTCCGCAAGGAAAATTATCCCCGTGGAAAATATTACCAGCAGATAATTACCCCCTCCCCCGAAAAACGTAAAACTACTTCCCAATAATAAATACTATACGTAAACAATGGGCAAATTTTGTAACTTAAAGACCTTTCCCCAGGGGCTGTGGGAGGGTCACGATATCACCAGAGGCATAGTTATTCGGCATTTCAACTATGCTGAACAAAATGGCTATCTCATAATTTTCGTCGGATGATTTTGAGAAAAAAGGGGTGCTGGAGGGGATCTAGTTACCCTCCAATTTTTTTGGTCACTTTAAAAGGGCACTAGAACTTTTAATTTCCATTTGAATTATTTCTCTTGCGACATTCTAGGACCACTGGGTCGACACGATCACCCCTGAGAAAAAAAAAACACGCATCCGTGGTCGTTCTTCTGGTAAAGATACAAAATTCCATATTTTTGCAGATAGGAGCTTAAAACCTCTACAGTAGGGGTTTCTGATACGCTGAATCTGATGGTGTGATTTTCGTTAAGATTCTATGACTTTTAGGGAGATGTTTTTTTCTTTCTTCAAAAATCAGGCAAACTTTCTGAAGCTCATAACCTTTGATGGGTATAATTAATCTTGATAAAACCTATATATTTGAAATCAGCATAAACCTTTGCCTTTAGAACAGGCTCATTTGGTTGAAAATTGGAGGTTCTAGTTCCTTTTTAAAAGTCAAAAGTGATGGACGGCATTTAGCCCATCCCCTCTTCTACAGCTCTCCCTTTCACCAAACGTATCTGATTAGAATTACAAGATAGCAATTTTTTTCAAAATAGTCCAAAGAACATATAATAGTGTCTCTAGGGATGACACAACCCCCCAGCGCCCTGAGGATAGGGTTGTAAGTTATTTTATGAGGGCATATAAGGTTTTTATTGAATGGGTGGTCGTATAAACATCAGATGGCGCTTATTTGATTTGAAATTGGAAGTTATAGTTCCCTTTTGAAGGGTGAAAGTGACTTGAGAGCAAACAGCCTCCTCCCCTCAATGCTCAGCAATTGCCTTAACACCTCCAATAGAAATTTGGAGATAACAATTTTATTCATCGTAGTTGAAGGTTTTGGAAAATATGTCAGTGAGGAAGATCCCCCCCCCCTACAGCTCTCAGGAAAAGGGTTTTAAATTACGCCCTTGAGGCATATAAGGCTCTTATAAAAAGGGTGGTCGTATATGTTTTTGAGCGGACTCATTGGTTTGGTAATCATAAGTTCTAATATCCTTTTTAAGAGTCAATGTGATCAGAGCCAGCTACCCCCCCCCCCCCGTCACACACACACACACACAAACACGTCGTATTCTCCTGAGATGTATCCAATAGATATTTTGAGACAGTCCTTTATCTCAAAATAGTCCAAATATCAAATAAAAAGGCTTTTGAGGTTAGTACAAACCACCAAAGCCTGAGGGCGAGGGTTGTAAGTTATACCCCTAGGGCATTTAAGGTTCTTATGGAAGGGATGGTTGTATAAGCTTTAGAGGTGGTTCACTTGGTTGAAATTGGAATTTCTAGTTCCCTTTTAAGAGTCACTAGTGATGGAGGTCAAGTAGCAACCCCCCCCCCCCCCACCCAACTACTCCTCTTTTCACCAAATGTATTGGATTGAAATTATGCGATGGCAATTTTGTTTAAAATAGTCCAAAGAACATATAACAATGCTTTCAGGGGTGGCACAACCCCCCAGAGCCCGGGGGCAAGGGCTTTAAGTTATGCACTGGGGACATACACGATTTTTATGGAATGGGTGGTCGTATTAAATTCAGATGGGTCTCATTTGATTTTAAATTGGAATTTATAGAGTCATTTATAGTGGAATATTATAGAGTCTTTTAAGAGTCAAATTTATTTTAGGGAACCTCCCCCCCGCCCATCATTTCCCATAGAAAATATCTAAACAAAGTTTTGAGACATCAATTTCTTAGCATTGTTGGAAGGTTCATTAACTATGTGTAGCAATATTTGTAGTAGCAGTAGTATCATTAGTAGAAGTATGCAAATAGCACCTTTTTTTAACATCCCCTTCAGCACACGATGAAATTTTTAACTTAATACCATTGACCGGTTCTAAAGCATTGCTGATACGTCTTCTTGACAACCTATATGGGCATAGTGTGTTTCGATTTATTTCAAAACATTTACAATATTGCCCAAAATTTTCGCCCAAATACCCTAAGGTTTATTAGCTGTAGTAGTAGTACCAGTAAATATAGCGGTAGCAGTAGGAGTACAGTTAATAGTAGTAGTTTTGGCTTTAGTAGCAGTAGTAGTAGTAGCAGCAATAGTAATAGTAGCAGTAGTTGTAGGAGTAGAAGTATTAATATTATGATGCAAATATTGTCTTTTGGTAGATTCAACATCCCCCTCAACAAGCGTTGTAAGTTTTAATTTCACACACGAAACTGCTCCTAAGATATTGCTGATATGCCCTTTTGACAACCTGCATACGGATGGCAGGTTGTCATCCGTACAACAGAAATATTCTCTGAAAATTTCACCTTAATACCATAGGTTGTGAATTTTGAGGGAGCCAGAAGACACTGTATATTCGTTTAATACTGCTCCTGCGGTTACTGTAGCTAACGAATGTAACGATACTAATTGCATCAAGTCGAAACTTTTAGGGAGCGTTTAGGAGGAGTTTCAATTAAACGAAAAACCTATATGCATGCAGGTATTAAAAGGGGATATAAGCACTATATGGCATATAAGGACAAAAGCAGTGATGCTCTATCATAGCCAGTAATATCAATGATATTTTAAAGGGGCTAATTTGATTGAAAATTAAAAGTTATAGTGCCCTTTTAAGAGTCAAAAATTATTGGAGGGTAATCAGCCCTCCAATTTAGCTCACAATTTTCCAGACATTTCCAATCAAATTTTTAAGACAGCTATTTTGTTCATCATAGCTGAATGGTCTAGTAACTATATCTCTTCGGTTATTGAGTGGGTCAATCCCCCACAGCTATATAATCTGCCCATTATGCTTTAAAACTAAATGTTGCTTTAAAATTGAACCAAAACACACTGTTTGTTTGCTGCTTGCCAATAAGACATCTCAGCAATATAACAAGAACGATTGAGGGTATTCAGTTCAAATTTTCGGGGCTACTTCTATTACTACTTCTGATCTTAAAATTTTACTTAATCAAAAGAGTGTAATTGTATCCAGGCTGTGAAAGAGCATAGATATAATTTTTTGGGATGGTATTAACTTTTATTTATCAGGTCAACTAGAGGATGTGTATGACTAAATTAAACAAGGGAGCCGGCAGAAAATTTTACAGGGGAGGGGCTGAACGCCAAATTATCAGTGGGGGTTTTGTGACAGGGAATATATTTCAGGAATTTTTTTTTCGATGGAAGAAGTTTATTTTTAAATACTTTTAGGAAAAAACTCTCAAATAAAAAGAGTAATTAAATTGCATGCAAAATGAAACAAAATACATTACATTTTAAACCGCAAGGATTCCTGGCAAAGGGATCAATTTGTTTAATCAATAATATATTTAATTATTATGCATTTAATCTTAAAAGAAAATCCAACTCAAACCAAAATTACAGAAAGATTGCTTCCGTAGATTATAACAGATGTAGACTTGTCTTTATGCAATTTCCTCCGCCTTAGAATAGTTTATACAAGGAGTAAAGATACTCAAAAATCATCCTGCCTGCATAGATACCACGTATCGATTTTATAACGGCTATGTAAAATGTACCTCTTTCATAACAGGACAATTCTCCCCCTCAAACTTAAATCCCTCATATATTCAGACATTAAAAAAAAGTAGAATAGCGAAAGAAAAAAAAAATTAAACTTACTATCCAGCTGTAAAATTGACTTTCTTTCTTTTTATTGTCTTATTCAACTAAATAAAATGAACAGGTTCAAGAATATTTTCATCATAAGAGAATCTAATCAAATAGTTTGCTATAAAAAAAAACTGGAAGTAAAAAGTGACTTGGACCAATATTCACCGAAACTAAAAATAGAATACTCTTGACAATTGCTACACCGGCAGTATTTGTTTTTTATGCTGATTCTAATTATATAAAATTCTTTCAGTTTATTGTTAGTAGAAAGAGGGGTACCAGTGCGATCAGTACATAATTTATGCATGTTTTTATGGTTTTCTCACTGAGAATGAAAAAACAGAATTTTTCTCACTTGAAAAAACATGAATTTTCTCACTTTTATGGATGTTTCTTGGACGGTTATGGGAGTTGGTCAATTTATTTGATGTTTTTCATGGATGTCAACAACAATTTATGTCTGTTTTATGGTTTTTGTCAGTGAGAATGAAAAAACAGGATTTTTGTCACTTTGATGGATGTTTTATGGTTTTTGTCAGTGAGAATTGAAAACCAGGATTTTTCTCACTTTGATGGATGTTTCAAGGTTGATTTATTTGTTGTTGTTTGTCCAGGTGTAATGACAATGGGGTGATTTACATAATCGAGGGGAATTATTGATTAACGAAAGGGGAATTAAGAAACAAACATGGCTTCTTTGTTGTTTGGCTAACCTAACCTGAGAAATTGATTTACATAATCGGCGGGGGAATTATTGATTCACGAAAGGGGACTTAAGAAACAAACATGGCTTCTTTGATCTTTAGGCTAACCTAACCTGAGAAATTGATTTACATAACCGCTAGGGGAATTATTGATTCACGAAAGGGGAATTAAGAAACAAACATGGCTTCTTTGTTGTTTGGCTAACCTAACCCGAGAAATTGATTTACATAATCGGCGGGGGAATTATTGATTCACGAAAGGGGAATTAAGAAACATTATGGTTTCTTTAACTTTTAGACCTGAGGGATTTATTCGTTGTTGTTGTTGTTGTTCGGGGCACGCTCGAGGCGAATGTCAAGGTGTGCAGAAATAGAAAACAGTTAGATCACGCGTTTCCTTGTCAGCCAATCAGAGGGCTGGTTACATATGGTTTCATCCACCTGGAATTTATCCGTCGGCAGGGACGATCAGTTTCGTTTTAGCTGTGAGAGAGTTGACATCAGAAACCAAAAATGTTCTATACATGTCCACTGTGTATGTACACTCTTGACAGTTGGACTCAATGTGAGAATTGTACAATTATTGATGACTATAGTGAAAAGTGCAAATTATGTAATCCTTGTAAATTACATAGAGGCTATGCAGTACAAATTAAAGGATGTAATTCATGTATTGAGGAGATTTGTGACTCTCACCCTAGAGGACACCTGTGCTCCAATAGTCACTATGATAAATGTGATCAGTGGGAGAATACTTACCCCGCTATGATTGGAAAGAATCCCAAACGTGATTTTAGTTTATTGCTACGAGATTGGTATCGTCGTGGATTTAAATTATTCTGGGAGGAGGAGCCGGGTCAGCGATTCAACTGTTGGAACAGCAAAAGAATATGGTTTCTAAGTCATCGTTGTGACGACACTGTCTATTATGACTATAAACAAAGTGATTTTTATTTGGCAGTTACCGAATGTGATTCACCATTTGAAAACACTGTATGCGATATTGCTTCAAATAGACAGATTGAAACTCGTGAATTTCATAATATGAATACAAATAGTATCATTGACTGTACAAAGAGATATGACAAGAGTGAAGTTACATTGTACTGTAGAAAATGTGACCCTGACTTTGCAGTCAATCAAGATCAATATACAGTGAATCCAAATGATTTACCAGCATTAGTGGTTCACGACAGTTGCCTATACACCGATGAAGAAATCTAAATTGAAGATTTAAAGACATTGTTGTATATATGCATTTTATTAATAAACAAATTCACAAACATTTTTTAAGCACTTTACTCTTAGGGCACTTTTTTCACTTTGATGTATTTTCATGGTTTCGATGAAATTGATTTACATAATCGAGGGGAATTATTGATTCACGAAAGGGAGAGAATTTTTGAGAACTTGATTTACATAATACCTAGGAGAATTATTGATTTACGAAAAGGGAAATAAAGAAACAAGTATGGCTTCTTTGATCTTAGGTCTGAGGGATAAACGCTCTTTAGGTTAGAGAGAAAAATTAATATTCTATTTTTAAATAAGGCTTCGTTGATCTTTAGTGTCAGGAATTAGAAATGACATCACTTGTTATCTTGGAATTATGCGGGAGTCTAAAGAGATAGAAATTCAATTTTTAAATACGGCTTCACTGATCTTTAAGTCGGAGAGATAAATTGATATTCTAACGAAACCTTAATAGTGTAGCTAGGAACATTTATGAGATGAAGAGATTAACGCGGGAAAAGGGTTTCTTAGTAATTTGAAATGTGACAGCGCAGGGATGCCAAAAACAAAAGGAACACGCTGAGATTACGTTTAGGGGTTATTTGAGCGAAACCGTTTTAGACATTTTAGGGAATTATTTCGGCGAAACAGGTAGAGACATTTTAAAAGATAATTTAGAAGATGTTTTAGAAGAGGTTTTGAGTGTGTTCGTTATAATACACAAGTTCTATTTGAACAGTGTCGTGAGGTCCCATACCCCAAGCCCAAAGGGCTCAGATACCCTACCCCAACCCCAAAGGGCTCCGATCCCCCTACACCAGCCCCGAAGGAAGCCACCGGGCACCAAAGGTCCCCCAACCCTCCCCCGAGCCCCCGAGTCCCCAAAGAGCCCCAGGTCCCCCAACCCCCAACTTTTTGCCCCCCCCCACCCATTTCTTAATACTTTTTAATTTGCGCATTTTGAGACAAAAGGACCCCATCCCCCCAACTTTTGGCTCCCCCTTCCACCATTAGTGTTTTGTCGTGGTTTACCATGTCACAGTTACATTCTCTTGATTTTTCAAAGCTCATTTTGGATTTCTGTCGTTGAAATGCAAGAGTTGGAATATTTCAGTAGTGTTTTGTCATGGTTTACCATGTCACAGTTACATTCTCTTAATTTTTCAAAGTTCATTTTGGTTTTCTTTCGTTGAAATGCAAGAGCTGGAATATTTCAGTAGTGTTTTGTTGTGGTTTACCTTGTCACACTTACATTCTCTTATTTTTTCAAAGTTCATTTTGAATTTCTTTCGTTGAAATGTAAGAGTTGGAATATTTCAGTAGTGTTTTGTCATGGTTTACCGTGTCACAGTTACATTCTCTTAATTTTTCAAAGTTCATTTTGAATTTCTTTCGTTGAAATGCAAGAGTTGGAATATTTCAGTAGTGTTTTGTTATGGTTTACCTTGTCACAGGTACATTTTCGTAATTTTTCAAAGTTCATTTCGAATTTCTTTAATTGAAATGCAAGAGTAGGAATATTTCAGTAGTGTTCTGTCGTGGTTTACCTTGTCAGAGTTACATTCTCTTGATTTTTCAAAGTTCATTTGAATTTCTTTCATTGAAATGCAAGAGTTGTGTTATTTCAGTAGTGTTTTGTTGTGCTTTACCTTGTCACAGTTACATTCTCTTAATTTTTCAAAGTTCATTTTGAATTTCTTTCGTTGAAATGTGAGAGTTGGACTATTTCAGTAGTATTTTGTCGTGGTTTACCTTGTCAATGTTACATTCTCTTGATTTTTCAAAGTTCATTTCGAATTTCTTTCATTGAAATGCAAGAGTTGGACTATTTCAGTAGTATTTTGTCGTGGTTTACCATTTCAAAGTTACATTCTCTAAATTTTTCAAAGTTCATTTTGAATTTCTTTCATTGAAATGCATGAGTTGGATTATTTCAGTAGTGTTTTGTCGTGGTTTACCATGTCACACTTACACTCTCTTGATTTTTCAAAGCTCATTTTGGATTTTTTTCATTGAAATGCAAGAGTTGGAATATTTCAGTAGTGTTTTGTTGTGGTTTACATTGTCAAGTTACATTCTCTTGATTTTTCAAAGTTCATTTTGGATTTCTTTCACTGAAATGCAAGAGTTGGATTATTTCAATAGTGTTTTGTTGTGGTTTACCTATTCACAGTTACTTTCTCATAACTTTTCAAAGTTCATTTTGAATTTCTTTCGTTGAAATGCAAGAGTTGGATTATTTCAGTAGTGTTTTGTTGTGGTTTACCTTGTCACAGTTACATTCTCTTGATTTTTCAAAGTTCATTTTGGAATTCCTTTCGTTGAAATGCAAGAGTTGGAATATTTCAGTAGTGTTTTGTCAAAGTTTACCTTGTCACACTTACATTCTATTGATTTTTCAAAGTTCATTTTGGATTTATTTCATTGAAATGCAAGAGATGGAATATTTCAGTAGTGTTTTGTCGTGGTTTACCTTATCACAGTTACATTCTCTCGATTTTTCAAAGTTCATTTTTGGATTTCTTTCATTGAAATGCAAGAATTGGAATATTTCAGTAGTGTTTTGTCGTGGTTTACCTTGTCACAGTTAGATTCTCTTAATTTTTCAAAGTTCATTTTGAATTTTTTTCATTGAAATGCAAGAGTTGGAATATTTCAGTAGTGTTTTGTTGTGGTTCACATTGTCACAGTTACATTCTCTTAATTTTTCAAAGTTCATTTTGAATTTCTTTCATTGAAATGCAAGAGTTGGAATATTTCAGTAGTGTTTTGTCATGGTTTACCATGTCACAGTTACATTCTCTTTGATTTTTCAAATTCATTATGTATTTCTTTCGTTGAAATGTGTTTTGTTATGCTTTACCTTGACACAGTTACGTTTTCATGATTTTTCAAAGTTCATTGGGATTTCTTTCGTTGAACTGCAAGAGTTGGACTATTTCAGTAGTGTTTTGTTGTGGTTTACCTTGTCACAGTTAGATTCTCTTAATTTTTCAAAGTTCATTTTGGAATTTCTTTCATTGAAATGCAAGAGTTGGAATATTTCAGTAGTGTTTTGTCATGGTTTACCATGTCACAGTTACATTCTCTTGATTTTTCAATGTTCATGATGGATTTCTTTCGTTGAAATGTGTTTTTGCTATGCTTTACCTTGACACAGTTACATTTTCTTGATTTTTCAATGTTCATTGGGATTTCTTTCGTTGAAATACAAGAGTTGGATTATTTCAGTAGTGTTTTGTTGTGGTTTACCGTGTCACAGTTACATTCTCTTGATTTTTCAAAGTTCATTTAGGATTTTCTTTCATTGAAATGCAAGAGTTGGAATATTTCAGTAGTGTTTTGTTGTGGTTTACCTTGTCACAGTTAGATTCTCTTAATTTTTCAAAGTTTATTTTGATTTTCTTTCATTGAAATGCAAGAGTTGGATTATTTCAATAGTGTTTTGTCATGGTTTACCATGTCACAGTTACATTCTCTTGATTTTTCAAAGTTCATGATGGATTTCTTTCGTTGAAATGTGTTTTTGCTATGCTTTACCTTGACACAGTTACATTTTCTTGATTTTTCAATGTTCATACGGATTTCTTTCGTTGAAATGCAAGAGTTGGAATATTTCAGTAGTGTTTTGTTGTGGTTTACCTTGTCACAGTTACATTCTCATGATTTTACAAAGTTCATTTTGGATTTTTTTCGTTGAAATGCAAGAGTTGGAATATTTCAGTAGTGTTTTGTCGTTGTTTACCTTGTCACAGTTGCATTCTCTTGATCTTTCAAAGTTCATTATGAATTTCTTTTTTATTGAAGTGTAAGAGTCAGATTAGGTTAGGTTTTTTGAAGAAGCGCAAAATGTTCAAGTTCTCTTTTGAATTTTCTTACAGAAAATAAAAAAACTATTGTCCAATTCTAATTTTTTCCAAAGAAAATAAAAAATCTCCAACCTTTTAATAAACATTCTAAGCGTTTGACATGCTAACATATCCTAAAATAATGGAAATATAACAAAGTAATGTATAATATATTTTTAATGAAATAACAACATGTAGCATATTAACACAAAAATATGTTTCAGATATTATTATACATTTTAACATCGTTGAACAACGTTGGACATTTTGAATCTGTTCCATAAAATAATTTATCATGTTCTCTTTTGATACTAGAGTTACTCGCTTCTCTTAGTTCATAACCAGTAGAATAATCATTCATCCATTTTGTGTCATATATAATTTTTACAGGGGCGTCACCAACTGACTCAATCTGTATTTCTTCTTTAGTATTATTTGATTCATTGACTATATGATCTATAGTAGTAATAATGTTCACTTATGCTTCATTTTCCATCAATTTATCATTATAATCATTGATGATATTGTATGCCAATGCCCTTTTTATTTTGCCAGCGATTTCACTGTCTATTCTCACACTGTGTTTACACAGGTAACAGTTCTGGCAGGTAGACATGATATGATTTATTACACTAGTGCAGCAGTAGGTCTTCCTTTTCCTCTTTACTTTCATTTGAACAGTAATACCAGAACGATGGGAATAGGATCTATCAATAGGTATCGTGTTACCAGAACCATTAGCAAGAAGATGACCATCTTCATCAACTATTATTTTTAAGTTGGCATTCTCCTTTAGCACTATCATCTCTGGTGCTCTCACTCTTGAATATCCACCTTGGCCAATGTTGGATGATTTCGATATTCCAAAGAAATTTAGCTTTTCACTATCATGACAACGCACACATACATTTCCAATAAGATCTCCATTAATGCTTGTCTCATAGTTTAAATAACGATCTATGTCGGCATTCAACACGACGATGATTTTATCGTGTGTACACACTTTCTCTGAATAATTCATTTTCACTTTTTTCTAAGTATGATACAAGGTGTTTATCCTGCCAAAGTGTGAAAATTACTGATTTAATACCTACATTCAACTAGGTAGTGTCGATAACCAGCCATAGAGCATCACTGAGACAGCCGCATAGTGTCTATGACCAACCATAGAGTATAATTGATACAGCCATATGAATAAATATTAATAAATAAATAGAAACATTTCTCCATGTTTAAGTTAGGTTGGATTAGGCTATCTTATCATGAGCCCCCCCCTAAAGGCCACTGCCCCCTAAGGATCCCCGGAGAGCCCCCTCCCTCCCACCCCTCCCCTTTCCCACTACATAGAAATACAAAAACCATAGGTTAGATTAGGTTAGGTTAGGCTAGATTAGGTTAGGTTAGGTTAGGTTAGCCTGTGTACGCGCGAGTACATAGGCTAACCTAACCTAATCTAGCCTAACCTAACCTAATCTAACCTATGGTTTTTGTATTTCTATGTAGTGGGAAAGGGGGGGGGTGGGAGGGAGGGGGCTCTCATGGGGATCCTTGAGGGGGGGGGGGCGGTGGCCTTTGGGGGGGGGGGGCTCGTGATAAGCTAACCTAATCCAACCTAACTTAAACATGGAGAAATGTTTCTATTTATTTATTAATATTTATTCATATGGCTGTATCAATTATACTCTATGGTTGTCATAGACACTATGCGGCTGTCTAAGTGATGCTCTATGGCTGGTTATCGACACTACCTAGTTGAATGTAGGTATTAAATCAGTAATTTTCACACTTTGGCAGGATAAACACCTTGTATAATACTTAGAAAAAAAGTGAAAATGAATTATTCAGAGAAAGTGTGTACACACGATAAAATCATCGTCGTGTTGAATGCCGACATAGATCGTTATTTAAACTATGAGACAAGCATTAATGGAGATCTTATTGGAAATGTATGTGTGCGTTGTCATGATAGTGAAAAGCTAAATTTCTTTCGAATATTTAAATCATTTAACATTACCCAAGGTGGATATGCGAGAGTGAGAGCACCAGAGATAATAGTGCTAAAGGAGAATGCCAACTTAAAAATAATAGTTGATGAAGATGGTCATCTTGTTGCTAATGGTTCTGGTAACACGATACCTATTGATAGATCCTATTCCCATCGTTCTGGTATTACTATTCAAATGAAAGTAAAGAGGAAAAGGAAGACCTACTGCTGCACTAGTGTAATAAATCATATCATGTCTACCTGCCAGAACTGTTACCTGTGTAAACACAGTGTGAGAATAGACAGTGAAATCGCTGGCAAAATAAAAAGGGCATTGGCATACAATATCATCAATGATTATAATGATAAATTGATGGAAAATGAAGCATAAGTGAACATTATTACTACTATAGATCATATAGTCAATGAATCAAATAATACTAAAGAAGAAATACAGATTGAGTCAGTTGGTGATACCCCTGTAAAAATTATATATGACACAAAATGGATGAATGATTATTCTACTGGTTATGAACTAAGAGAAGCGAGTAACTCTAGTATCAAAAGAGAACATGATAAATTATTTTATGGAACAGATTCAAAATGTCCAACGTTGTTCAACGATGTTAATAATGTATAATAATATCTGAAACATATTTTCGTGTTAATATGCAACATGTTGTTATTTCATTAAAAATACATTATACATTACTTTGTTATATTTCCATTATTTTAGGATATGTTAGCATGTCAAACGCTTAGAATGTTTATTAAAAGGTTGGAGATTTTTTATTTTCTTTGGAAAAAATTAGAATTGGACTATAGCTTTTTTCTTTTCTTTAAGAAAATTCAAAAGAGAACTTGAACATTTTGCGCTTCTTCAAAAAACCTAACCTAATCTGACTCTTACAATTCAATAAAAAAGAAATTCATAATGAACTTTGAAAGATCAAGAGAATGCAACTGTGACAAGGTAAACAACGACAAAACACTACTGAAATATTCCAACTCTTGCATTTCAACGAAAGAAATCCAAAATGAACTTTGAAAAATCATGAGAATGTAACTGTGACAAGGTAAACCACAACAAAACACTACTGAAATATTCCAACTCTTGCATTTCAACGAAAGAAATCCGTATGAACACTGAAAAATCAAGAAAATGTAACTGTGTCAAGGTAAACCATAGCAAAACACATTTCAACGAAAGAAATCCATCATGAACTTTGAAAAATCAAGAGAATGTAACTGTGACATGGTAAACCATGACAAAACACTATTGAAATAATCCAACTCTTGCATTTCAATGAAAGAAAATCAAAATAAACTTTAAAAAATTAAGAGAATCTAACTGTGACAAGGTAAACCACAACAAAACACTACTGAAATATTCCAACTCTTGCATTTCAATGAAAGAAAATCCAAAATGAACTTTGAAAAATCAAGAGAATGTAACTGTGACAAGTTAAACCACAACAAAACACTACTGAAATAATCCAACTCTTGCATTTCAACGAAAGAAATCCCAATGAACATTGAAAAATCAAGAAAATGTAACTGTGTCAAGGTAAAGCATAGCAAAAACACATTTCAACGAAAGAAATCCATCATGAACATTGAAAAATCAAGAGAATGTAACTGTGACATGGTAAACCATGACAAAACACTACTGAAATATTCCAACTCTTGCATTTCAATGAAAGAAATTCCAAAATGAACTTCGAAAAATTAAGAGAATCTAACTGTGACAAGGTAAACCACAACAAAACACTACTGAAATAGTCCAACTCTTGCATTTCAACGAAAGAAATCCCAATGAACTTTGAAAAATCATGAAAATGTAACTGTGTCAAGGTAAAGCATAACAGAACACATTTCAACGAAAGAAATCCATAATGAATTTGAAAAATCAAAGAGAATGTAACTGTGACATTGTAAACCATGACAAAACACTACTGAAATATTCCAACTCTTGCATTTTAATGAAAGAAATTCAAAATGAACTTTGAAAAATTAAGAGAATCTAACTGTGACAAGGTAAACCACGACAAAACACTACTGAAATATTCCAACTCTTGCATTTCAATGAAAGAAATCCAAAAATGAACTTTGAAAAATCAAGAGAATGTAACTGTGATAAGGTAAACCACGACAAAACACTACTGAAATATTCCATCTCTTGCATTTCAATGAAATAAATCCAAAATGAACTTTGAAAAATCAATAGAATGTAAGTGTGACAAGGTAAAATTTGACAAAACACTACTGAAATATTCCAACTCTTGCATTTCAACGAAAGAAATTCCAAAATGAACTTTGAAAAATCAAGAGAATGTAACTGTGACAAGGTAAACCACAACAAAACACTACTGAAATATTCCAACTCTTGCATTTCAACGAAAGAAATTCCAAAATGAACTTTGAAAAATCAAGAGAATGTAACTGTGACAAGGTAAACCACAACAAAACACTACTGAAATAATCCAACTCTTGTATTTCAACGAAAGAAATTCAAAATGAACTTTGAAAAATTAAGAGAATGTAACTGTGACAATGTAAACCACAACAAAACACTACTGAAATATTCCAACTCTTGCATTTCAATGAAAGAAATCCAAAATGAGCTTTGAAAAATCAAGAGAGTGTAAGTGTGACATGGTAAACCACGACAAAACACTACTGAAATAATCCAACTCATGCATTTCAATGAAAGAAATTCAAAATGAACTTTGAAAAATCAAGACAATGTAACTGTGACATGGTAAACCACGATAAAACACTACTGAAATATTTCAACTCTTGCATTTCAACGAAAGAAATTCAAAATGAACTTTGAAAAATTAAGAGAATGTAACTATGACAAGGTAAACCACGACAAAACACTACTGAAATATTCCAACTCTTGCATTTCAACGAAAGAAATTCAAATGAACTTTGAAACAATCAAGAGAATATAACTGTGACAAGGTAAACCACAATAAAAAACTACTGAAATATTCCAACTCTTGCATTTCAATGAAAGAAATTCAAAATGAACTTTGAAAAATCAAGAGAATGTAACTATGACAAGGTAAACCATGACAAACACTATTGAAATAATCCAACTCTTGCATTTCAACGAAAGAAAACCAAAATGAACTTTGAAAAATCAAGAGAATGTAACTGTGACAAGGTAAACCACAACAAAACACTACTGAAATATTCCAACTCTTGCATTTCAACGAAAGAAAACCAAAATGATCTTTGAAAAATCAAGAGAATTTAACTTTGACATGGTAAACCACGACAAAACACTACTGAAATATTCCAACTCTTGCATTTCAATGAAAGAAATTCAAAATGAACTTTGAAAAATCAAGACAATATAACTGTGACATGGTAAACAATGACGGAACACTACTGAAATATTACAACTCTTGCATTTCAACGACAGAAATCCTAAATGAACTTTGAAAAATCAAGAGGATGTAACTTTGAAATGGTAAACCACGACAAAACACTACTAAAATAGTCCAACTCTTGCATTTCAATGAAAGAAATTCGAAATGAACTTTGAAAAATCAAGAGAATGTAACTGTGACAAGGTAAACCACGACAAAACATTACTGAAATATTCCAACTCTTACATTTCAACGAAAGAAATTCAAAATGAACTTTGAAAAATTAAGAGAATGTAACTGTGACAAGGTAAACCACAACAAAACACTACTGAAATATTCCAACTCTTGCATTTCAATGAAAGAAATTCAAATGAACTTTGAAAAATCAAGAGAATGTAACTCTGACAAGGTAAACCACGATAGAACACTACTGAAATATTCCTACTCTTGCATTTCAATTAAAGAAATTCGAAAAGAACTTTGAAAAATCAAGAGAACATAACTCTGACAAGGTAAACCACAACAAAACACTACTGAAATATTCCAACTCTTGCATTTCAACGAAAGAAATTCAAAATGAACTTTGAAAAATCACGAAAATGTAAGTGTGACAAGGTAAACCATAACAAAACACTACTGAAATATTCCAACTCTTGCATTTCAACGAAAGAAATTCAAAATGAACTTTGAAAAATTAAGAAATGTAACTGTGACACGGTAAACCATGACAAAACACTACTGAAATATTCCAACTCTTACATTTCAACGAAAGAAATTCAAAATGAACTTTGAAAAAATAAGAGAATGTAAGTGTGACAAGGTAAACCACAACAAAACACTACTGAAATATTCCAGCTCTTGCATTTCAACGAAAGAAAACCAAAACGAACTTTGAAAAATCAAGAGAATGTAACTGTGACAGTATAAAGCACAACAAAACACTACAGAAATATTCCAACTCTTGCATTTCAACGAAATAAATCCAAAATGAACTTTGAAAAATTAAGAGAATGTAACTGTGACATGGTAAACCATGACAAAACACTACTGAAATATTCCAACTCTTGCATTTCAACGAAAGAAATCCAAAATGAACTTTGAAAAATCAAGAGAATGTAACTGTGACAAGGTAAACCACAACAAAACACTACTGAAATATTCCAGCTCTTGCATTTCAACGAAAGAAAACCAAAATGAACTTTGAAAAATCAAGAGAATGTAACTGTGACAGTATAAAGCACAACAAAACACTACAGAAATATTCCAACTCTTGCATTTCAACGAAATAAGTCCAAAATGAGCTTTGAAAAATCAAGAGAATGTAACTGTGACATGGTAAATCACGACAAAACACTAATGGTGGAAGGGGGAGCCAAAAGTTGGGGGGATGGTGTCCTTTTGTCTCAAAATGCGCAAATTAAAAAGTGTTAAAAAATGGGTGGGGGGGCAAAAAGTTGGGGGGCCTGGTGTCTCTTTGGGGTCTCGGGGGCTTGGGGGGAGGGTTGGGGGACCTTTGGTGCCCGGTGGCTTCCTTCGGGGTTGGGGTAGGGGGATCGGAGCCCTTTGGGTTTAGGGTAGGGTATCTGAGCCCTTTGGGCTTGGTGCATGGGACCTCACGACACTGTTCAAATGGAACTTGTGTATTATAACGACCACACTCAAAACCTCTTCTAAAACATCTTCTAAATCATCTTTTAAAATGTCTCTACCTGTTTCGCCGAAATAATTCCCTAAAATGTCTAAAACGGTTTCGCTCAAATAACCGCGAAACGTAATTTCAGCGTGTTCCTTTTGTTTTTGGCATCCCTGCGCTGTCACATTTCAAAATACTAAGAAACCCTTTTCCCGCGTTAATCTCTTCATCTCATAAATGTTCCTAGCTACACTATTAAGGTTTCGTTAGAATATCAATTTGTCTCTCCGACTTAAAGATCAGTGAAGTATTTAAAAATTGAATTTCTATCTCTTTAGACTCCCGCATAATTCCAAGATAACAAGTGATGTCATTTCTAATTCCTGACACTAAAGATCAACGAAGCCTTATTTAAAAATAGAATATTAATTTTTCTCTCTAACCTAAAGAGCGTTTATCCCTCAGACCTAAGATCAAAGAAGCCATACTTGTTTCTTTATTCCCCTTTTCGTAAATCAATAATTCCCCTAGCTATTATGTAAATCAAGTTCTCAAAATTCTCTCCCCTTTCGTGTATCAATAATTCCCCTCGATTATGTAAGTCAATTTCATCGAAGCCATGAAAATACATCAAAGTGAGAAAAGTGCCCTAAGAGTAAAGTACTTAAAAAATGTTTGTGAATTTGTTTATTAATAAAATGCATATATATACAACAATGTCTTTAAATCTTCAATTTAGATTTCTTCACCGGTGTATAGGCAACTGTCGTGAACCACTAATGCTGGTAAATCATTTGGATTCACTGTATATTGATCTTGATTGACTGCAAAGTCAGGGTCACATTTTCTACAGTACAATGTAACTTCTCTCTTGTCATATCTCTTTGTACAGTCAATGATACTATTTGTATTCATATTATGAAATTCACGAGTTTCAATCTGTCTATTTGAAGCAATATCGCATACAGTGTTTTCAAATGGTGAATCACATTCGGTAACTGCCAAATAAAAATCACTTTGTTTATAGTCATAATAGACAGTGTCGTCACAACGATGACTTAGAAACCATATTCTTTTGCTGTTCCAACAGTTGAATCGCTGACCCGGCTCCTCCTCCCAGAATAATTTAAATCCACGACAATACCAATCTCGTAGCAATAAACTAAAATCACGTTTGGGATTCTTTCCAATCATAGCGGGGTAAGTATTCTCCCACTGATCACATTTATCACAGTGACAATTGGAGCACAGGTGTCCTCTAGGGTGAGAGTCACAAATTTCCTCAAGACATGAATTACATCCTTTAATTTGTACTGCATAGCCTCTATGTAATTTACAAGGATTACATAATTTGCACTTTTCACTATAGTCATCAATAATTGTACAATTCTCACATTGAGTCCAACTGTCAAGAGTGTACATACACAGTGGACATGTATAGAACATTTTTGGTTTCCGATGTCAACTCTCTCACAGCGAAAACGAAACTGATCGTCCCTGCCGACGGATAAATTCAAGGTGGATGAAACCATGTGTAACCAGCCCTCTGATTGGCTGAGAAGGAAACGCGTAATCTAACTGTTTTCTATTTCTGCACACCTTGACATTTGCCTCGAGCGTGCCCAGAACAACAACAACAACAACGAATAAATCCCTCAGGTCTAAAGATTAAAGAAACCATAATGTTTCTTAATTCCTCTTTCGTGAATCAATAATTCCCCCGCCGATTATGTAAATCAATTTCTCAGGTTAGGTTAGCCAAACAATAAAGAAGCCATGTTTGTTTCTTAATTCCCCTTTCGTGAATCAATAATTCCCCAAGCGATTATGTAAATCAATTTCTCAGGTTAGGTTAGTCTAAAGATCAAAGAAGCCATTATGTTTCTTAATTCCCCTTTCGTGAATCAATAATTCCCCCGCCGATTATGTAAATCAATTTCTCAGGTTAGGTTAGCCTAAAGATCAAAGAAGCCATGTTTGTTTCTTAATTCCCCTTTCGTGAATCAATAATTCCCCTCGATTATGTAAATCACCCCATTGTCATTACACCTGGACAAACAACAACAAATAAATCGACCTTGAAACATCCATCAAAGTGAGGAAAATCCTGTTTTTCCATTCTCACTGACAAAAACCATAAAACATCCATCAAAGTGAGAAAAATCCTGTTTTTTCATTCTCACTGACAAAAACCATAAAACAGACATAAATTGTTGTTGACATCCATGAAAAACATCAAATAAATTGACCAACACCCATAACCGTCCAAGAAACATCCATAAAAGTGAGAAAATTCATGTTTTTTCAAGTGAGAAAAATTCTGTTTTTTCATTCTCAGTGAGAAAACCATAAAAACATGGATAAATTATGTACTGATCGCGCTGGTACCCCTCTTTCTACTATTTTTACCCAGCCCAAAACCAAAAATCTGAGAAAATTTGCCTGATTTTTGAAAAAGGTGACACCCTCCCCCACAAAAAGTAAGCGATCTTATTGAAAATCTCTTTATTAGATACATCATATCAGAGAACCCTACCGTAGAGGTTTCATGCTCCAATCTTTTTTTTCTGAAGAAACATCGTCGATGCATGTTTATTTGTTTTGTTATTCCCAGGGGTTATTGTATCAAACCGAAGGTCCAAGATAATTGGGAAGGAGGTCGTTAAAACGTAAATTTAAAGTTTTTTGTAAGTGACCATAAAGATTGGACCATGGGAAACTATTGTTTTCTTGCTATTTTAGGGCACAAAACTACGAATTTACCCCGAAGAGGATAAATTTGAAATCTATTTAAAATTCTGAGAAGCTAATTGATTTAAAAGTATGAATAACTACATTTTAGATTTTCCTGTTGTAAAAGAAGTAATGCAACACGGTGGTAGTACTGGATTCAACCAAGTCAATTCTCTGTATTTGTAATGAAATTAGGCTACGTTAGGCCATTTGTAATTGCGTATCAGCTATAATGAGGGGGGGAGTAATTGTTTAGGTGGGGGTAGGGTTGATTCCTAAAAGAGTTAATTTTAATGGACAAACTGCTTACTCTTCACGAAGCTTCAGATAAATGTTGAAAGAGGTAGGGGGAGTAGAAATTAATTAAATTGTTTCTCTATACAGCTAAAATGTTATATTCCTATTTCTACCAGCACAGAGGTGGAAAAAGGCATGGTAGGCTTCCAGTCCAACAGGAAATTTCTTTGGGGTGTAAGGAACAATTGTGCAAGGAACTTTTCAGCTATTTTAAATGGTGTTATTTTCTCTTTCTACTTATATACTGTATTTCAATGTATTTAAATAAATGTATGTAATGTATTTATCGATAAGAAAATCATATTGTAGAGGTTGTGATGGCTTCAGCTATGTAGAATATCAAAAGTGTCACAGAATTTCTATCCATACAAACAATAATACTCCTTTTCATCCAACCTAAATCTTTTGGGTAATATTAACAAGGACTTTTTACCAAAATTACTATTATTCGGCAATTTTTAACTATATTCAAATTTTATCCAATATTGAAATTACAAATTTAAATGTAGGACGGTACTAATCAATGTACAATTATTGATTTACACATTTTAAAAGCAATTAACCAGGGATTTAAGGGACAGGTACCTCAAATTGTATCTTGGTTATAGTCCAGGAAGGGAATGGTTGACCGGGAACAAATTGCAATAGAAATGATTTTTTCACTACCCGACTCAGAAAAATGTGCTGATTCCAAATATGCAGAGTTTGCTCATCTAGCTGTTTCAAAAATATGTTTTTTTTTTGGTTGATGTGGATTTTGAGGAGCTGAAATTTGTGTTTCCATATAAAGGCGTACAACAACAGAATTGATGTCTAGAATAGGGTACTAGATCACGGTGAGTATGAAAATCACCTTTTTTTGAACGTAAAATTAAAACTTTCATTTATCTTTTTAGGTTGAACGATGAATATATAGCAAACTACTCTTAAACTTTAAATTGTCGATATGAATTGTATCATTTGCAAAAAGAAATAGTGGAAGAGTCGGGAAAGGTCGTTTTGGGTGAGAAAGGTGCAGACTCGGGGAATGAAGCTAGTCAATCAAGGAAGCGTGAAGATGTCACAGCAGTTATTGGGGATCCTGTCCATAAGTCATGCAGGTCTAGCTTCACAAACAAGAAATCTATTGAACAGTACTTGTCATCGTTGTCGCAGGTGAAACAAAGTCAGAGGCGAGAATCTTCCTGTTTATCTGGAAACTTCAACTTCAAATCCGATTGTCTCTTTTGCTCTACGCCAGTTACCTTTGACAGAACGAAGAAGAAGGAAGACAGTTTAAGAGAGGTTTGTGGAAAGAGAAATGATGACTGGTAAGGAGCAGTGATGACTAAAATTCTTGTTGCCACTGCCGTTTTACACGCTGCTGATGTAGTTTACCACAAATCCTGCTACTCAAACTTTCTAACGGAACGTAATTTCCCCAATAGGTATAGCGAACTTTCTTCAGAGGCTGGAAAATGAAAATCTGGTCGACCACAGAACCTGAATCAGAACGAGGCGTTCGAGAAAGTTGTCGAGTTTTTCCAGGCTAACGATGATGATCAACTAACACTGAATGATCTTGTTAGTATGATGAACGAGCTCATGGGCGATTCACAGGATTCTGGATATAGTGAAAGATACATGAAAAAGAAGATGCGAGAGAGATTTGGTGAATGCGCAGTATTTGCAGAGATAAACGGCAGACAGAACGTCATTACGCTAAGAGCCACAGCTCATGCCATTCTCCACGAGTATTACTTAAAGCCAAAAAATGTCGACGTGGAACTGGAGAAGGAAACTATCGTCTGAGCTGCAGCAGCTATAATCAAAAGTAATACCAAAGGTATTAAACAAAAAATGGATGTGTATCCCAATTCTGAAAACTTCGGGGAGATAACAGACAACCTCGAATACCTACCCTCATCTTCGTGGCTTTTTCTCAACACTCTGTTCGTAGGAGACAAAACAGACAGGAAGGTTGCGTCAATAGTTCAGTGCATGTTACAAGCCTGTCGGCCAAAGGCAATCAGACCTCTTCAGATTGGCTGTCCAGTTGCATCATCAGTTTGGCAGCCGCTTTCTAATTGACATGCTCAGTGCTATGGGTTTCAGCTCATAATATTACGAGACGAAGCTCCTCGAGCGTAACGCTAAGGCTTATAACAGCATAAACATAGAAGGACTGGAAGGAACTTTTTGCATGCAACACATAGCTGATATTGTCGACCACAACGTCCGAACCCATGATGGTAACGGCACTTTTCACGGCATGGGCATAATTGTTTCTGTGACGCCACTGTTGAGGTCTTCAACAGTACTTGAGAGGATAAAGTTTGTTACGTCACGGCAGATAACTGAAGCGAACCGAATTCCCATTAAGTATCTCAGACAGAAATTAGGACAACCTAACCTTCTGTACGATCCGCTACCACGAGCTTCGATTTTGGATCCCTCAAAATATTGCGACTTGCTATGGAAGATGTCAAGACTTTTTCCTGCACCCTTGCCTAGCTGGCAGGGAGCTATGAGCGAGCTGTATGTTGATACGCAGTCAGGCTCTTACACAGGGAAAGCCTCCATTCTCTTCATGCCCATGATAGATATGAGCCCAAGTGATCCCATTTGTATCTATTTGTAACTCAGCTTCGTTTGCGAACAGCGTTCCAGATACGGTGCGACTCCAGTACTGACCTTCAATCAGCCACTTTACTGGAAAGCTCTTACCATTATTGCTGCCGAGACGGATGCAAGTCCTATAAAAAAAATCGTCCTGCGGCTGGGTGGCGTCCACGCACTCATGAGTTACATTGGGGCTGTTGGACAGATTATGGAAGGCTCTGGACTTCAAGACACGTTGGAAATAATATATGCGCCAAATACTGTTCTACAAATCATTTCTGGGAAAGCTTATTCCAGAGCTATACGAGGACACATACTCACTGACTGGGCACTGAACACACTTCTCTTCACTGAAATTTACGGCACTGAAGATGGCGCTGATTCAGCAGACACAGAAAAAATATTCAGTGCCTCCGACGACCTTATGGATTTCTTCACTGTTTATCTTGGTGTATTGGAAGGGCACACAGACATGCGAAGTATAGAGGAAAATCTGTCCCTGGCAAAAGTCACCAAGAAATTTTCTTCTCTTAAACAAGTAGTTTATTTGCAAGTTGAATCGTGGAAAACCCTGGGATGTAATCTCGACCCTGGCCAGTTCAGTTGGGTAATTCAGAATGGATTATATCGCCCTATTTTTGGCTAACTCCCCGCTGCCCCCAACTCTCTCTTTGCAGTTTTTCGCTGTAACTGCAAAACCGACTGCTCAAACATGCGAAGCACTTGCAAAAGAAATGGCATGAAATGCACCTGGGCCTATGGAGCTTGCAAGGGAACAAGTTGTGCGAACTGCGTTACAACTGAGTTTCTCGGAGTTGATGATCTCGAAGATAACGAAGATCTATGAATATTGATATTTCGTTTTTTTATCACATTTGTATATTATATAACTGAAAAAGTTCAGAATGCTTTAATCGCTAATTAAACCATCAAAATGGGTGATAGTTGTCATTCTACATTTTAAGCCCAGTTTCTTTCAGATTCAGCGTGGTTTAACACTATATGAGAAAATTCACCCTCCTCCCGCATACTTCCCCTTTAAATATTGATAACCATCATTTATCCTTGCAGTTACAGATCATTTTCAGATTCAGTGTACTTTATTACCCCTAAATGCATATTGTTTTTCGTGGTTCTACGCATTTCTGCAAAATACAAATTTCTCCTCCTCGTTATTTACCTCAACCCCAAAAACGCGTATTTGTGAAACAGCTAGACGAGCAAACTTTGCATATTCGGAATCAGCACATTTTTCTGAGTCGGGTAGTCAAAGAATCATTTCTATTGCAATTTGTTCCGGGTTAGGCCCTTTTTTTTCACACACTTCCGGGACTATTAGGCCTGTGTATGATTTGCAAAACAATCAGAAATTAAATAAAAAAAGAGCTTTTCAACTGAAAGCAGAAAACCTATTTGAACAGATTTTTCTTTATGTGAAGGGGGCTCTTTCCTCTTTAGCTCCTTACTCTTTACTTTGATGTTTGTTTTTTTCCAAATTTTTGTAACAACATTTGCAATTGGAAAGATTAGATTTTTCAAATTACTAAAAATACCTTTTTTTAATGAGCAAGGTGCTGAGAAGTAGGCAGTCCCCCTTATATACAGAGTAATTTATATTTTTTATAAGTTTTAAACTTGCTCTTTACTTTAGTTGAAAACCGTTTTCTATTTGTTTAATTACGTTTCATGAAACTGTAAAGTTTTATGAATACAGTACTTTTGGTAACGCAGAAAAAACGGTCAATATTTCCATGATCTCTGTTTGGATTTTGAGGGATAATCAAACAATTCGTGGCAATGAACTGTAAATACGGAGCGACCCGGCTCAACAGTAACCAAAACTCTAGAAAACTGAATTTTGATACCAATTGATATATCAAAAGAATTGGCTCATTATGCTGATTCTAAATATATAAGCTTCATTAAGTTTAGTTTCACCCATCAAAAGCTACGAGTCTGAGAAAATTTGTCTGATTTTCTAAAAAAGGAGGAAAGACCCCCCAAAGTCATAGAATTTTATGAAAGTCACACCATCGGATTCAGCGTATCAAAGAACCCTACTTTGGAGGTTTCAAGCTCATGTCTGCAAAAATGTAGAATTTTGTAATTTTTGCCAGAAGAAAGATGACGGATGTGTGTTTATTTGTTTGTTTGTTTTTGCCCAGGGGTGATCGTATCGAATCAGTGGGCCTAGACCGTCGAGTGTGGGCTCATTCTAATGGGAATGAAAGATTCTAGTGCCCTTTTTAAGAGACAAAAATAATTGGAGGGCCACTAGGCCCCATTCGACGCCGTCTTTTTCCCAAAATCGTCCGATTAAAATTTTGAGATAGGTATTTTCTTCAGCATAGTTGAAAGGGCCAATAACTATGTCTTTAGAGATAGAATGACCCCCTACAGCCCATGGAGAAAGGTTTTTAAGCTATAAGATTTACCCATTGTTTTATTTGTTATTGGGAATATGCATACATTTTTCGGATGGGGAGGGGAGGAAGAATTTTCTGCTGGGAGGATTTTACGCGGAGAGATTTTTCCATGGAGAGGGAAGTTTCCAGGGGAAACCTTTTTAGGGGAAATTTTACACTTGGTGAATTTGCCAGAATTTCAATGCGAAATTCGTTATATGTCTAACTTTGTCTTTACCGATTTAATTTTATGTGTGGAGATGTTAAGGGTAATTGTCTGGGGTAAATTCTTGGCAGGATTGAACTGCCCAGTTGATATTTCTGTTTGAAGGGGGAGCCAGGTATCATCCTGGTGTTATTTAAAAAACGATCAGAAATTAAATAAAAAAAAAAGTTTTTTCAGCCGAAGGTAAGGAGCAACATTAAAACTTTAAACAAACAGAAATTATGACATATATGAAGGGGGTTGCCCCCTCCTCAAAACCTCTCTCTTTAAGCTAAAGTTTAAATTTTTGTCCCAATTCTTTAAAAACAACTCCTGGACACAAGGGTCGTTTAATTAGAACAATAAATAATTATTTTTTAAATGCCGAAAAACTGTAGCATGAAGAGCGAGGTATCGAGGAGGGGGACAACCCCCCTCAAATACGTATTAATTTTTTTGTTTCAAATTTTAATGGTGCTCCGTACTTTCAGTTGAAAAAACTTCTTTTTTTATTTAATGAAACTTAGAGAAAAACATTTTTCTAAAGGCAAGGAAAAAAGTATGCCAATTAAAGTAAAAGTATATAAAAATGGAAAAAGTAATTAATTTAAAAGAATAAACATAAAAAAACAGCCTGCTTAGAAAAACTAAGATATAAATTCCCAGCATTCAGTTCTGTTGAGCTATGCGGAAGCATTGGACGGATATTTTTTAACAATATCGACGTTTTGAACTTGGTTATCAAACACCAAAATATTTAATGCCTTTAGACTCAATTGCTTATAAAAAGTAAGGCATCATCAAAGTAGTTTGTTCAAAGTAAAACATTAAAACTAAGATTAAAAAAATCAAATAAAAATTTTTGATCGATATTTTTAATTTAGTTTTGAATACCAAAAATCAATATATTTGACACCTTTATACTTCATAACTGTAAAAAACTCAAGCCTTTTCAAAGCAACAACTAGATAAATACAATCACTCCTGGAAAAATAAATAAATGATAATAAAACACCAAAAACCGTATCCGTTCAGGGGGAAAATACAAAAACTCCCAGCATTTCGTTCAGGAGAAACATTTCTGATTATAGTGGCATCATATATCCCCAGCCACCATGATTGTTAAACAAAGAAGACTGCGTTGGCTTGGTCATGTCCTTAGAAGACCCAATGACCGCACCATAAAGCAAGTGCTTCTAGCTGTCCCATTGCCAGATTGGCACAGGCGACCTGGCGGTCAATTTAAGAATTGGTGGACAACTGCCAAAAACGACCTCGACCCCATTGGCCGATTTCGAAAATTTGACAGAAAGTGGGAGAGCTGCTGGTTCCGGTGTGCTGAAGAGTTGGCACAAGATCGCGACAAATGGGAGTCAATCATATGTAGTCTTCTAGATGCCGGGTGAGGCGTCCGCGTCTGGGCCCGCAACAAGTACAAATACAAGTAAGTATATCATATATCAGCTCATGGGTAATCTGGCAGTGCAAGCTAAGTTGACGGCATTGCCCCTTATTAAATTGTTTTCCTTGTGTTTTCTTTAACTATACGAATTTTCTTGTGTACTAATAACTGCACTAATTACTAATAAACAAATACATATTTAGGATCACCATAAAAAGCTGATTCTTTGATTGAATATTCTCAACAGTTAGGCTCTTACACTTTCGTTATAGGGTCAAAATCTATTGGTAGGCAGTCAACAATGGACAACACACATTTTTCCCATGGTTTTACCATTCAATCTCTGTAGGTAGCAAATTACTTAGTAATATGATACTTTTTAGACTGAGAAATGCCATAGACAAAGTTTTAAGAGAAGAGCAGTGCGGTTTTAGAAAAGGTAGAGGATGTGTCGACCAAATTTTGACTCTTAGGCTAATAATTAAGAAGTGCCTGAGTTTTCAAACACCTTTGGTCCTTAGTCTTATAGATTGTGAGCAAGCGTTCGATTCTGTTGATAGAAGAGCATTAGTAAAGGTTTTATCCTTGTATGGTATACCAGACAAATACATTAAAGTCATTAGTGCTATGTACGAGAATAACACTGCTGCGGTTAAGGTAGGAAATGAGGTTAGCAGCTGGTTTTGTATTAAATCAGGAGTTAAGTAGGGTTGTGTTCTATCCCCCTTTATATGGATTATTTTGATGGACTTTGTTTTAAGGAGCACAGGAAAGGCAATGGGAGACCACGGAATCAAATGGGGAGGAAAAAGTCTCCTGGACTTGGATTATGCTGATGATTTAAGAATCCTAGATGAAAGTGTGAGCAAAATGAATGAAGTTTTAGAGGTTTTGCGAGTTGAGGGTACTAGAATTGGTTTGAAAATTAATGTTAGGAAGACTAAGTTCCTAAGGCTAGGAATAAGTGAAGATGAAAAGGTGACGTTGGGTAATGAAAAGATTGATCAGGTGGGCAGCTTCACTTACCTTGGTAGTATTATTAGTAAAGATGGTGAGAGCAGTGAAGATGTTATAAATAGAATAGCCAAGGCTCAGGGTGTTTTTTCACAGTTAAAAAAAGTCTGGAAGAATAGGAAGATAAGTTTGCAAACCAAGATTAGAATATTAGAAGCTACAGTGATGACAGTGGTCAAATATGGCTCTGAAGCATGGACGCTCCGAAAAGCGGATGAAGATTTGCTAGATGTTTTCCAGAGAAATTGCTTAAGGATTGTTCTGGGTACCCGGCTGACTGACCGTATTTCAAACAATAGGCTATACGAAAAATGTGGTTCAATACCGCTCTCTAGGGCTATAATGAAAGAAAGGTTGAGGTGGTTCGGGCACGTTGTGCGGATGAAGGATGACAGATTGCCGAAGATTGTTCTTTTCGGCCAACCATCTAGGGCTAAACGGAAAGCAGGTCGTCCCCGTCTGGGGTGGGAGGACGTCATAAAGAAAGATTTAAAGGAAATGGGAACTTCGTTGGTGGGTGTAAAAAGGGAGGCTTTGAATAGATTGGGGTGGAGGAGGAGCGTGCGTAGCTAAGTTGGCGTCAGGCGGCTTGGTGCTGCGGTGAGTTGTTAGTAGTAGTAGTTTTACCATATTCTGCTTTTTTCTGTTGACTTACTTAAAATTACTTTATAGTCCTAAATTTCCAGAGGGGGCGTCGCCCCCCTGCCCCCCTGCCGGCACCCATGAAAGTAAACACTACTATTTGTGTAATGATTTTCAAAAGAGTTTATGTTGTTAAAAATCGCTGAAAAAGTTTCTCCAGCATATAAATAGCAGGCCAAACTATGAATTCTTTAAGGAAAACCGGAAAGATTCTAACTATTATTTTCTTTTTCCCTGGAAAAGACTATGTCAATATAAAACAAACAGATATTAATTAAAAAAAAATTTCCACAAAATAAGTTTTTCAAAAAAAAGTAAAGAGCTCCATTAAACCAAAAATGCGCAAAAATAGAATCAAATAATCTACCAAGTATACAACTACCGCAAATCAGTATCAATAAATAAATGAAACCCAAAACGAACAGAAGTTTAAATAAATAACAGAGTCAAACTCAAAACAAGCAGAAATTAATATGAGCAGGGTTCAAAACCCCTATGCTTTCTAAAGGCCTGAATTTAATTTGTACTTTACTGAAAAAAATTCTTTTAAATGTTTTCACTTTTAGAACTTTAAGAAATCAAAAATTAATTCAGATTTTAAGGAATAAATATCAGCATATGTATATTAAACTGACATTGCATATTCATTTGAATTTTTTCAGTAAAGTACAAATTATATTTTTCACTTCTTTACTTTTTCTTAGAGTTCTTTACTTTTTTTGAATAACTTATTGTGTGGAAAAAGTTTTCTTTAATTAATTAGTACTAAAAGAGATGAAGGGGAACATGACGTCTCCGAAAAGTATAAAGGTATTAAGGTGAAGGTTTGAGGAGACGTTGAGAGGTCAAACAGGATAAAAACACACTATGGGAATATTGAGAAGGATGTTGGACTAAAGCAAAAGTTACTCCGTTCGTGCAGGTTATCAAAAGGGCGTATCTGTAATATCTCAGAACAGACTGAGGGCATTATTTTGGAAATTTCAAGATATGTTGAGAAGTGGAAGTGATCCGAGGGTAGCCAGCCGCGTCCCAAATACCCTTTTTAGAGCCCCCCCCTAAACACTGATAACAATTCGGAGTTAGTTGTTTTCTTCAGAATAGACAAAAGTTTACTATTTATGTCTCTGATGATTACTTAACCCCCCGCAGTCCCGAGGATAAGAATTGTAGTTTATACAACTTACGCATTGTTTATATAGGATTTATTATTGAGAAACGGGATTTTTTTTCCTGGTGGGTCCAGAAGGGCTAAGGGTAATAAAGTCCCAACATGGCCTGAGGGGAATGTTGACCTAAATCACAAGAGACTAAGTGCATCCCGGTTATCTAAAGGGCATATCTGCGATATTTTAGGAACACATGAGGGAATCAACTTGAACCTTTCAGGGCTACTTCTGCTATCACAACTGCAACTGTGGCTATTTTCGGCTGTGGCTAATTGCAACTGCGATTTTTGTGCCTATGACTACAATGCCTTGATTATATGACTTCTATGCCTTGAACTACTTGTGCCTCTTACTACGACTACTTGCAACCGTAAATCTACATACTTCCCACTATGACTATTTACGACTGTGACTATGACCGCTGAAGACCTCATATACATGATATTGTGACGATTTGTGACTGTAACTAATGATGTGTGCAACTACCACTGCTAATACTACTCCAAATTTGTCTGTAACTGCTACTAAAACTGCTACTGTAACTACAACGCCTAATCCTATTACTATATAACTGAATCGAAGCAGTTTAGGGGCATTCAGGTCGTTAAAATGGGCCTATCTTCAGTATATTAAGAATAGATAAGTCTATTAGGTTTTTCAGGGGGTATTGAGAGGTGGAATTTTTAAACTAATAAGACTCTATCAGCATCGAAGTCCTCATAAGGGCGTATCAGTAATATTGCTTGAATTATTAAGGGTATTAAGTTAAAACTTTCAGAGAAAGTTGAGATGAGTTTGACAGTAATTCAAAAGACAAGGAGAGCATCCAGATTGTTCAAAAGTGTGGATCTGGGATATCAAGACCGGAGTAGTAACCTATTACACAGTATCAAAGATACATGAAAAGATACATGGAATTGCACAAGAATATTTAGTACAGTATCACGTGGACATTTTAAAAAGGCTGGCAAACCAATAAAGTGACCAAACACGTTTTGAGAGTATAGTCAAGGTTGTATAACACAACAAGACTGGCTTTTTGTTTTTGTTATCAACTGTACAAGAATATGCAGCATAGCTTCACGTGCACATTTTAAGAAAAGCTGGCAACCTATAAAGTGGTCCAACATGTTTTGAGAGTATAGTCGAGATTATATAACACAACCAGAGTGGTTTTTGAGGCAACATCTGTTTTTTAGGGGGCCAATCAGAGACAGCGGAGGTTGCTCAATATACGGTAAGTTGATTGGTGATTGGGTTCAAATAAAAAAGAGTGATTTACATTCGTCCTTGAGATTTTGTATATAATGGCCATGCATTACGATTAAATTTTCATAATGTTTTAACATACCATGGATAATACACTACATATTATTAACTTTGAAGCTATGCATACTTCGATTTATAGTGTGAGTATAGCTTAGTAAATTTCTTAATTTATTTCCAAATAGAATAATTTTACCATCTCTCCAGTAAATTCGAATTTCAGGGGGCATAGCCCCCCCCCCAACAATACAAACTGTACAATATGATGATTATAGTCGCTAGAAAACGTAAAATACGCACTTTTTTCTATTATGTAAACATAATCCCCCCTCCCCTCCTCTGTTTAAGAGTTTAATTCATTAGATTTAGTTCTTTTCGTTCGAAATGTCCTTTTTTCCCATTATCAAAAATGTTTTTTCGGTCTAAAACCACCTGTGTTTATAATTACAAAAAGGGTCCTTTTTGGAACCAGACTTCAAACGTGTCTTATCTGAATTATGAAAACAAAAGGTTGGTGATTAAGACGGGCTTTGTGTAATTCTAGCCAGAAACTCAGAATTGATATACAGTCAAATCGTATTCAAAATATTTTCTAGGAAAGAAATTTTAAGTTTTATATTAATTTTGGATATCTATGGATATTCATAGAGTTATATCATTAAGGAAGTTGCTAATTAAAGAATGGTAGATTAAACTCAGAATTGATATACAGCCAAATAGTATTCAAAATACTTTCTTGGGAAGAAATTTAAGTTTTGTATTAATTTGGATTTTAGCTCACATTTAACAAACTTGGTCGTAGTTAGTTGAAAGTGTGCATAAATATCTTAATTTTTAGTCTAATTGCGTGGCTACTAAAGGAACAATGAGCATTTTTTTCTGTTTTTTTTGTGCTTTCGCAAGAAAATACCTCGCCTTTAACGAACTTAGCCGTAGTTAGTTGAAAGTGTGCATAAATATCTTCATTTATTCTTCTGTAAAAAGGGAAATCGTTTTTCCATACTAAATTTTTCTTCTTTTTTAAGGAGGAGGATTCATACAATTACTCTCCCCCTGAAAAGAGAGCAAGATGGAACGATACCAAATCGATGCAAGCTGCAAGGCCTTTCATCATCAGATATGCTAGTTCCATTACAAGTTCTCTGGACCAGCCAATGACCACACAACTTTTAATGCCAGAAGCCTCTCACGCCAGTGTCAGCTCTGCACAAACCTCTATGCAACCTGGCAGAAAATTCGAGAGGGAATGGATGGCCTCTCATAATACATCAGCCTCGTCTACTCAAGATCGCGAGGCCACCCTCCTTCATGCTTTGCCAGGGACTTCAGGCATACAAGTGCAGTCTGAATTTGGAAATGTAGGTATTTTACCTCTACCTTCTACCTGATTATAGAAATATCTACCTATTTATTTCCATAATTTTTTTTAGTCTTTTCTTTTCGCCATTTTTTTTCAACACTAAGAGTGTATGTCAGAGATATTAAAATATTAATCCCTCGCCATCCCCCCAACCATTGTTTTAAATTTCTCTGCTCCCCTCAGAGATAGCTGAATATAATGTATTTTCTTTTGATTGTCAAAACAAAGCCCTCTTTTGTTTCTTTCTGAACTTTCTGGGGAAGGGGGGGGGAGACAAGTATTTAGTTAAAATAATGCTAGGAGGAATTGAGTTTTGTGGGTGGTGTGAAAAATGGTACTTATTCAACATCCTGGTAAACATACGACTAGAAATGCTTCAGCATAAATAGGGGTATTGCGTCTTTCTGAACTTTCTGGGGAGGGGTGGGGGCAAGTATTTAGTTAAAATAATGCTAGGAGGAATTGAGTTTTGTGGGTGGGGTGAAAAATGGTACTTATTCAATATCCTGGTAAACATACGACTAGAAATGCTTCAGCATAAATAGGGTATTTTGTCTTTCTGAACTTACTGGGGAGGGGGATGGAGGCAAGTATTTACTTAAATAATGCTAGGAGGAATTGAGTTTTGAGGGTGGGGTGAAAAATGGTACTTATTCAATATCCTGGTAAACATACGACTAGAAATGCTTCAGCATAAATAGGGTATTTTGTCTTTCTGAACTTTCTGGGGAGGGGGATGGAGGCAAGTATTTACTTAAATAATGCTCGGAGGAATTGAGTTTTGAGGATGGGGTGAAAATGATACTTATTCAATATCCTGGTAAACATACGACTAGAAATGCTTCAGCATAAATAGGGGTATTGCGTCTTTCTGAATTTTCTTGGGAGGAGGTGGGGGCAAGTATTTAGTTAAAATAATGCTAGGAGGAACTGAGTTTTGTGAGTGGGGTGGAAAAATTAACATTTTATTTTAACTTTATAAACTAATGGTTATTTCACATAGAAAATAAACCTTTTTTCTATAGATTAATGAAATAGCAGCGCCATCTTCATTGGGTCATGAAACATCAACTTTTAGTGGAGCTGAATCAATCCTAGAATCACCAGTGGAGTTTAGAGATGAACCTGCATTAGTTCTAGACAATATGGAG
Source organism: Artemia sinica (assembly GCA_027921565.1). NCBI lineage: Eukaryota > Metazoa > Arthropoda > Branchiopoda > Anostraca > Artemiidae > Artemia > Artemia sinica. Next base: position 7,003,232 of record CM051276.1, read on the forward strand.
TGGCATCGGGGTTTTCTAAATGATTGTTTTGGGGACATGGCAAGCCTAGACGATTTAACTTGTGACAGAGACATGGTGGAGGACCCGGAATGGACAGACAGATTTATGCGAGAGCATTTAGGTGGTGTTAGTAGTGCATTTGAACCGGGTCCTCATAAAGAAATTACGTCACAGGTCAATACAGGCTGGCTTGATCAGCTATCCCCAAATACCTTGGAATACATACTAACAGGTTTAGAGGACTTCATGCCATCTCCATCCATTGCAATTGAACAGACCGTGGGTGGTGCTAGTGACATTTCTATGTCACCCCCCACCATTCCGCTTAATGTTACACCTATTAGTAGTAGTAGTAGTAATAATAACGATACAGCAACAACACAAGTATCCCCTCTTCCAGATTTTTTCTATCCAACTCTATCCAGGTCTACAGCGCCAAATTCGGTGACCCCTTTAACTCTCTAGAGTCAGGGGATATAATAACAGATCCCCAGGCCATTACACATTTATATACTAATAAGATTCGAGCCATTCTTGAACAACAGATGGGGGTGTGGGGGTGGGGGTCAGTTAAAAAGCATCAATAGCACTAAAAATATTTTTTTTAATGAAAATGCGAGCGAGTTGTATTTGAAATACTTGCACACAGAGATGTTGGCAATTCGCCCGCATTTATCAAATTATGAGGAGGTTTTTCTAAATTGGGTTAATAGCATTCAAACTAAGTGGGAAAATTATAGTGAGGGGTGTAATGGGTTGGTGGTTTTATTTATTGAAAGTTTAAACGTTAATATTTGTAGATTTAAAAAGGATTTTATTTTAAGAGGTGGGGTTGGGGGGAGGGCTATAGTTTTAAAATATCATTCAGATTTTGAGGGATGTAGGATATACAACGAATCTGTTTCGATACGAGGCTACAGTGTTTCAAGTATGCATTTTTAATTGCTGCATACAGACCTCTTCATATAGATGTATCTAAGAAAAAGTTGTATGAAATGGCAGTTAATGGTAGGGAGGGTTCAAAGTTCCCCATAGTAGATTTTAATTGTTTAAATGGTCAATTTCCCGTGACACTAAAAGGAATAGATATTTTCGAGCGGGCTAATGCACATTTAAAGATTGGTGTCACGGTGTTACAGTATGAAACAGAATTTGAGGAGGGCCACCGTTCCGATAAGAAGGGCGTATTATTTCCAGTGAGGGCTCCTTCAATTGAATCAGTGGAACATTGGGTGTAGCTTCTATGCACACCACCCACAGACCCCGATTCAATTGGACATTTTAATCCAATTACCGATATTAGTAGGGTTCTAAGTGAGGGTAAACATCGGGGTGGTGTGTGTTATTACTGTCAAACATGCCTCTCAAGATTTCGCTCTGATTTAAAGTTAAAGCATCACATGAAACACTGTAAACGTCATGGACACCAGGCTGTGGAGACGGTAAGCGGAGATAGAGTGATTTTACGTTTTAAAAATTTCCAAAACACGCTCCTGCAGAGCAATAAGATCGCTTTAGACTGCGAATCGAAACTGACAGACGTGTACGATTCGTCAAATCCAAATCGTGTTAAAATACATGAAGCCATAGGGGTCTCTTACGCTCACGCGCAACGAGATTCTAATAATGCCATGCAAGTGCTGGATGTAGTTGAGATGTTGGGTGACGATGAAGACTTTATGCGCTCGGCATTGGTCAGTCTAATCAAAACAGCGAACGGTGCAATTTCGCGCCTTCGTTACGCAAACTATCCTGTGCTCCTATCACCAGATGACAGATTGGCCATTAAAAATCGTAAAATGTGTTGGGTTTGCAAGGGGGAATTTGATGATGATGTTGGGAATTGGGGGAGGAAGAAGGTGATCGACCATGATCATTTGTGGCAGGAAATTAAATCGGGGGGGGGAGTAACTTTAGGGGGGTAGCACATCAGTCGTGAAATTTAAACGTTAGACAGCAATATTTCGTACCTGTTTTTATACACCGTTCCAATTACGACTTAAAGTTTGTTCTACCGGCATTTGCCAGCATTGCCAAGGGTGGAGTTGTAGATGACGCATGGATAGATGGTTCTTTTTCATATAATATCATACCCAAATCATCGGAGAAGCTACTGCTGCTAGAATTCATGTGGAAAACAGTTGACAAGGCTAACACGTGCCTGAATAAAATCCGTTTTTTAGACTCTTTCAGCTTCTTCCCCAAATCTTTAAGTCAATTGATTCAGGTACAGAAAAGTGACAATTTTGATAGCTCCCCCCTCCTCAAACAGCGCTTCCCTGATGATGAAATGTATGATTTATTAACGTGTAAGGTTATATATCCATATGACTATTACAACTCTGGCTCGAGGCTAGATGAGGTGTCATTACCGCCCATTGAAGCTTTTTACAATTCTCTTACTGAGAGTGAGTGCACCACTGGCGACTACGAATTTGCTAAGAGGGTTTGGGCAAAGGGCGGATGTAAAAATGGGTGGGATTATTGTAAGCTATACTTGGCCAGTGACGTACTCACTCTTCTGGACATTGTGTGCAAAAATACGGATAAAATCTATGGGGAATTTGGGTTGGATTTAGGTTATTATTTTTCCACTCCTCATCTGTTGATGGACTTGATACTTAAAATCAGCAAAGAAGAAATAGGTCTGATCGCTGATGTGGATCAGCATCTGTTTGTAGAGATATCAATGAGGGGTGGGTATGTTTTTCACGGGGACCGTATCATGAAAACTGATCCGACCGGACAGCACACCAATGAAAAGTCGGACGCATTTTTTTGGATATGAATTCTCTTTACCCATCCGCAATGTCTCACTTCTGTTTGCCGTGTGGCAATTATAAATGGCTTGACAATCCGTGTACTTCGAATTTCCCCGACATTGCTAATGTTGAGGAGAATGGATCACAGGGATGGTTTTTGAAATTGACGGTGAAATACCCGTGGAAATCCATGACTCGGTAAAAGACTTTGTTTTTCCGTGCATAAAAAGACCGGTGGGTAGGGACTCTCTGAGCCCCTACAATTTATCTTTAGTAGAGGATGGGAGTATGCACTGGGTACCTTCAAAACAAAAACTAATTGCCGACCTCAACCCGAAACAGAATATCGTTGTTCATCACGTGCTATTGAAATGGATGGTGTCCAATGGTTTCAAGGTCACAAAGATTCATAGAGCCCTCCAATTTGATCAAAAGCCTTACATGAAAACGTTTATTGACACCTTTGTCAGTAAGCGTTCACAAGCGAAAACGAAAGTTGAAAAAGAAGTCTATAAGCTCATTTTGAACTCAGCTTTCGGTAAAATGTGCGAAAGCGTACAAAACAGAAGTCGATGTGACATTGTAATCAATCCCAAAGATTGTGCTCGAATCATTGCGGATCCAAACTTCACATCGTTCACAATCATAGACTCTGATAAGGTGTTCCTACACCGCAAGAAATGAAACATTGTTTTAAATAAAAATATTGCAGGCGGGAGTGCAATAACTGAAATATCTAAGAAACTCATGTTGTTATTTTATTATAATGTATGCAAGGTACAGTGGCCGATTGAGTGACAAGTTCAAGTGTATTACGGGGACACTGATTCACTCCTGTTAAAAGTCAAAACTGAAAATCTATTGAATGATTTGGAAAAAGGTGAGTACATTAGCTCACGAATGGACTACACTAATTGGGATGAATCCCTCTACCCAGAGCTAGTGAAACGCCAGGCCCCAAATCAATTGTTAATGTTAAAATCTGAAACGGGTGGCGATATGATATCCAGTGGTGTTTTTCCTGGGCCGAAGGTATACTGTGTGGAAACGCACAACATGGATATCAAACAAGTTTGCAAGGGGGTACCTACACACTTTGTAAAAAATAATTTTGACATGAGTGTGTATAGAATCTGTGTGGAACATAGTTTAGTCCCAAGAGCGAAAGTCATGGCGATTTGCTCTTTACAATTTAAAAACTACACAGTTAGAGTTGAGAAAAACGCCATGTCGGTCATATCAGACAAAGTCTATGTACTTGAGGATGGTGTGAAGGTACTACCACATGGTCATTATTTAATTTCAGACCAAGTTGAATGTATAGAGTACAGAAAACAACTCGGTCTAGAAAAATTAACTTAAATTCATTAAAAAAAATACAAACTAGGTGGGAGGGTTTTTTGGGTAATGGGTGTTTTTAAATTCTTTTTTTGTCTTTATCACTTACAATTTTCAATGTTTGTGTGTGTGTGTGTGTGTGTGTGTGTGTGCAAGGCAGAGCAATTTCCATCATTTAATGCCCGCCCCGCCCCCGGCCCGCCGCAGCGGGCCCCGCTTCCCGGCCCGTAGCGCTTCCCGCGACGCTTTCCGGCCCGCTGCAGCGGGCCCCCGCTTCCCGGCCACCGCATCGGCCGCCCCCTGGGGGGACCCCGGTCCAAATGCTGTAAATATAACTGATATTATTTTAAGTGTATGTGCATATTCTAATAAATGTGGTATTTTTTATAAATAAATTAAAAAAAAGTATATTTATTAAAGTGTTTTTTTTCTAGTGCCTATGTAAATGTTGTATTTTTTATTATATATAAATTAAAAAAGCCTATTTTTTTCATGTTTAATGTGCTTTTTTTCAATGTAGTATTTGTAGAGTGTTGTTACTTTTTTATGTGTGTATAATAAAAGAAACTATGATTCTTTATTCGTCTTCTTATTATTATTCTTGAACGGAGTAGTAGTAGGGAAATTATTTAGTCATTAGACAGCTATAGTCTACAGTTAGTTGTCTAGGTGAACTGTTGAAGGGAACATGTATCAATTTTAAAAACCATTCAGATTGTTTCTGTGTGGGCCGTCAATGTCAGGCAAAACAACACTCTTAACTAAAATTATTAAAAATTGCGATAAAATGTTTGTGGAAAAGCCGAAAAAAATCTACTATTGTTACAGTATTTGGCAGGAGTCATACGATAAGATAAAAGCAATTGCCACGACGGGGTTGGTGCAGATACAATTCGTATTGACGATCTGGCTGAATCTATTGAACAATGGTCTCAGGAAATGCTACAACTGTTAAATGTTTGCTCTCATCGTGAACAGATTTCTGTTACTCTGGTTCTACACAATCTCTTTCATCAGAGCAAATGTATGCGAACACTTGCATTGAACTGCACCTACTATATCATCTACAGAGTTGTTCGTGATTCTAGCTCGCTAATAACTCTCAATAAACAAATATACCCCGGAGACCCTAAATTTCTGCTCTCAGCATACAATCAGGCAACACATAAACCCTACGGCTACATCCTACTAGATCTTAATCAAAATACACCCGAGGATCTGCGTGTAGTCACAGATATTTTTGACCATGAAATTACAGTATATCTCCCCGTGAACAGTAAAAAGACCTATTAGTTGCTATCATGACACTGAAGAAACACCATGAAAATAGACATTTATTTTCAGTTCTAAGCATTTCAAAACCCTCGCTTAGGAAAGCCATATTCAAACATGGTATTGACAATGATTTCATTAATCTAATATCTGAACTTTGTTTAAATTTGACCGAGGGTAATATTAAACTGCCAGAAGTAGTTAAGCAACAGGCAAAGCAACATCGTTCTATTGTACGTACATTGGCCTCTAAAAAGAAAGGAAAGAATTTTAAAAAGAAACGTCTTCTTCAGGTGGGCGGTAGCTTTTTCACACTTTTACTGCCAATAATTGCAGGACTTGTAAACAGTTTTCTCTAGAGGGAGAATGGCAAAACACTATAAGTTGACTCCAATAGATCTCGCTCTCTCACCCTTGGAACACTTTGAGAACAATCTGAGTAAATTCATTGACAACGAGAATATTGAGGAGGATAAAAACTGCTTTTACTTCAAGATGCACTTCACCGAGTGGATAAACATAAGCCCTATCGTGCGAAAGCCAGTGGTATTGATCACAAAAAAGAATCATCTCCTCAGGATTCTGCTGCTGCTGCTGCTGCGGGAACACAATTAAAGAAGGAGGAATTGGATTTAATTGTGTCGAGAATTGGAAATCTAATGCCCCACTCATATCTTGAACAAAGTAAACGACTCCTAACTTATCTCATGGAAAGTGGTCAAGATTATATTCAAGTTGATAGCAATGGGAAAGTGATTATAATTCAGGGCCAGAGCTATAATGTACTTGATTTAATCTATGATATGCTTACAAATCGTAAAGGACTATTATCATTTGACGCTCATCTATGCAACTTTCTAAATACATTAAACTTCCCCAAAAGTCTTATTCGCAATAGACTAATTCTAAAAAAATTAAATGAACAAGCATCATCATCAACAACAACAACATTAAAATATGAAGAGGATGAAGAAGAAGAAGATTTTAAATCAATCTTGGAAAATACTAGTACACCTAGTGGAAACTTGACAATGGTGGCGAGGAGGAGCACACCATTGATAGCTAGACAAAAGCAAAAGCGTATCATGTCACCATCACCCCCATCACCAACCACAACTAGTATACAAAAGGGTAGCGGACGTTACACTACGTGTTTACGTTCAAAATGGTTGAAGTTCTGAAAGGTGTTTATGAAAATATTGTTGAAGCGGGGAGTTTAAGTTCCCCCACCACTCTTTCCAAAGTCACTGGTGTTCACACTAAAAGTGTACAAGACTATCTACCAAATGAATCAAGTTACACTCTGCATAGAAATCATAGACTTCGTGCTAATCATTATCGAAAAACTAAAGCCTTTTACCCATTGCATATAATGCAAGTTGCTCAGGCTATAGGTGTTGAAGTTGCTCAGGCTATAGAAAGTATTCGCGGTAGTGAATTTGTTAATCCCCATGTTGCAAAAGTACTAGTGAAATATAATACACTGCTCTATCATAGTCATAGTCCTATAAAGGCTGCATTGGCCGAACGATTGATAAGAACTATTCGACTTTTAATTTCAAGATATTGTACATTGAAAAATACACCGGCTTTTATTCATGATTTAGATAAAATCATGTTGATTTATAATCAACGACCTCATCGATCATTGTCCAACTCACCCCCAACGGAAGTTCATCATTCTGATCATGATACAATTGACACCTTTCTTAAACCATATTCCAATGAAACGATTGTCAAGAAAAAAAAAATAAATTCAATGTTGGTGATACCGTCCAAATTAATAGAACAACTAATGTTTTTGAAAAGGGGAATTACTTGTGGTCCACAGAACTTTTTAAAGTGGCAAAAATCCTAGACACTAAACCCATAACTTATTGTTTGCGCGATACCACAGATGAAGAGATTCTCGGCGGCTTTTATGACTATGAACTACAAACGGTTAAAAATAATAGTGAAATCTTTCAAATTTAAAAGATATTAAAGACTCGTACTCGCAGGGGTAGGAAACAGTTACTTGTTCGGTGGCTAGGATACAACTCTGATTTTGATTCTTGGATCGTTGTTGAAGATATTGACAATGCCCAATGATTTCTATGTAACATTTATGTCCAACGTTTCCGATCCTCTCTGCAAGGACATGAATAAGACAAGTGATTTTTGGACAAAACTCTCCCCAGCCATCAAATTTGACGGTGCGTATGAAGTGGCTCTCGTCGACTGTATTCTCAAAAATACCTATGACATCCTGAGAAAGGATCGTGTGCATGATATAAAAGTTATACCATTTGATTGGTCACTCTTTGTCGACTATGAATGGGTTGAAGCACTTAAATCTAGCGAATATCCACATGTTAAATTGAAATATATTGAATACGATAATATGACAGATTTGTGTCGTACAATCAATAGAAAAATCTCATATTGTAGGAATAGTACATTCCATTTTAATTATTCATTGGAACACGATAGGATTTACATTACCTCACCTGTTGACACTGAAATAATTATTCTCAATGATAATCTGAGAGATGTTCTTGGCTTTAAACAGAATATGATCAATGGGGAAAATGCTGGCACCGTTTACGGGATGGATCAAGTTATTTTTGCTGATTATCCACCTGGTTTCACCTCTGACTCTTGTATATTTCTCTATGCATCCTTTGTGGAAACATCGATAGTTGGTAATTCAAATGTACCCCTCCTACGTATTCTTGAACGAAAAACAACTCATGAACTTGTACATCACTATAATATAAAGCATCTTCAGTATATCCCTGTAAACACTTTGTATTTGGAACTCTGTCAGTTAACACTAAGAAGTGAATTGGGTCCTCTAGCAATAACAAAAGGCTTAGCAGTGATTACATGTCATTTTCGACCCATTGTCGGCGACAAAATCACCTAAAATGAACAATAGAAGAATTCCATTTGTCTGCACCGAAATCGATTGCTATGTTGGTGCTCTGAGTCCACGTCAAATAGGCAATGGATTGGACTACTTCAAGGGGCGTACTACAATGTCTGGCTATGGTCTTGGTAGCTGGTTTGCTATGCTTATTCGTTCTGCACTACCCCTTGCCAGAAAATATCTTTTACCTGCTGCATCAAATTTTGCTGCCTCAACACTACAGGACTGGGGGTCGGGCAAGAATTTCAAGGAAAGTGTTAAGGAAAATATTAGATCTTCAGCAAGAGCCGTCGTTGAGCAATTAAAATCTTGGCAAAAAGGGGAGGGATGGAAAAGGATGCGTACGCGTCATTCACTCATCAGTCTTTACCCAGGCGGGAAGCGAAGGACATCAACAAGGACTTTGAGGAATAAAACAAGGAAGACCAATAAGCAGAAGAAGAAAAAGAAAAAAGACTGTTAGATCAAAGAAGGATTTCTTCTCTTAAGATGACTTATCTCCCCAACAAGGAATCATACGCATCAATCAGTTCCTCATTGAATCTATTCAATGCTGAAAATGTTGATGTCAGTGTCAAGTATGGCTACTATGAACAATTTCACCCCCAACAACCCCTCTCGGAAAATATACACTTTCAAATATTTTCCAATGAAGACTATTTCATTGATTTGTCATCAACATTTATTGATTTAAATGTTGCGGTGAAGAAAAAGTCAGATAATACAACTCCAACTGTTGCCGATGGTCTCTCCTACGAAAACTGTATTCTACACAATCTGTTCAAACATATTAATGTATTTATTAATGGAACATTGGTGAGCACTAGCAATAATTTATCCAACTATGCAAGCTACATACAATTTACGATGATGACACCAAAGGCATACAAGGAGTTGAGAGGACAATCATTGGGCCATGAATATCGATCAGGTGTTGATACTGACGGCAAGTTGACTACTGCAGTGACCCAGGAGTATCATCTGGTTGGAAAATTAAATAATGAGATATTCAATATATCCCAATGGCTACCCCCCAATGTCAAGATTGACATAAAGTTGCAACTGGCCCCATCGAATTTCATTTTGAGAAAAACACTTCCTGCAGCAACCGATGCAAATGTCATTATCACATCGGCCGAAAACAACAGGTTATGAGCTTTGTTGCATTGGCAGTGGAAAAGCTAAGAGCCAATGGCAACAACATTAAACTTCTTGTCCCCCATACGGTCACCAATCAACGTCACATTGCCACCGGCTCTCGTAGCTATAGCGATTCATCATTTATCAATGGAGAAATCCCATCAAAATTGGCTTTGGCCTTTGTGAAGAGTGGCAGTGCCGTTGGATCCTGGACTGAATCCCCCCACGATTTAAATTTTTTGGTCTATCTAGCCTTGTGTGCAAAGTGAATGGTATTCCACTATACACTCTATCATTTGGCAAAAAATCCTATAGAACTCTGTACGAGTTGACCATGCAATCCCTAGGTCATGACTCTCAACTATTTGAAAATGAAATAACCGATTCAATGTTTTCAAAAAATCATGGGGTAATTGTTTTGGACTTGTCGGGGACTCAGGATATGAGCATAGTACGAACAAGGAATGTACGTTTACAGTGTACGTTTGCCGGTGCTTTGACTGAGAGTGTCACGCTAATATCATTGAGTCAATTTGAAACCTATTGGGAAATCAGACCCGACGGCAGTGTTCTACTAGACCTAGCACCATGAACACAAACCAAATAATCAACGTATTTAGTATGGATCCATACATGTCCCAGTAAAAGTCCTATTGTATACCATCGGACTTCATTGAAAAAATTCCAAGTGTTAACAATACCCTAATCATTGTTAATAGCAGTCCATCGACTTTGAAGACCGGCCATTGGCTATGCATCTTTCAAGCAGCGAAGAATATTGAATTTTTTGATCCTCTTGGCCTATCGTATAAATTCTATACTCCATACATCAGCAACTTTATTGAAAGCAGTGGGAAAACTATTATTCAAAATCAACGAAGAGTACAGGATTCTACGAATAAGACATGTGGCTTTCATGCACTACTCTTTTTCATGTTCAGATGTCGTGGCTATACCTACAAGCAGTTTCTCAACATCTACGTTGACTTACCTCGATTGAACGATTTTCTAGTTGAAAATATACTTACAAGCGTATTTAATATTGATTTTAGTGCCCTACGAATAAAATGTTCTAAAATGTATGTGAAATTGTTTATTAATAAATGAGAAAATATATATACATGATATAAACGACTTTTCTACTCTTTGGATTTCATCTTCTACTAGGTATAGGTATTTGTCGACAACAACTAATGCAGGTAGATTATCTGAATTCACAGTATACTGATCCTGATGTACTGCAATGTCAGGGTCGTATTTTCTACAGTAGAGTGTAACTTCACTCTTGTCATATCTCTTTGTATAGTCAATTATACTATTCTCATTCATTCTATAGAATTCACATGTTTTAATTTGCTTATTTGAAGCAATGTCACCAACAGTGTCCTCAAGTGGCGAATCACATTCCGTCACAGCCAAATAAAAATCAGTGGGCTTATAATCATAAAACCCATTGTCTTCACAACGATGTCGTAGAAACCATATTCTTTTGTTGTTCCAACAGTTGAATCGCTGACCCGGCTCCTCCTCCCAGAACAATCTAAAACCACGACGATACCAATCTCGTAGCAATAAACTAAAATCACGCTTAGGATTCTTTCCAATCATACCAGGATATGTATTCTCCCATTGATTACATTTATCATAGTGGCAATTGGAGCATAGGTGCCCTCTAGGATGAGAGTCACACACCTCTTCAAGACAGGAATTACAACCTTTAATTTGTACAACATATCCTCTATGCAATTTACACGGGTTGCATAATCTAAACTTTTCATCATACTCATCAATCATTGTGCAATTCTCACATGATGACCAGCTGCCCAGTGTGTACATACATAGTGGGCATGTATGGAACATTTTTTCATGTGTTGACACTCTCACTGCCACAATGAAACTGAGCTAGCAACAACAACAAATTGACTGGGATAGAGAGAGAGAGAGAGAGAGAGAGAGAGAGAGAGGAGTAAATCATCCTTGAACACCATCTTTCTCATAAAAAAAGTCCTAAATTTCTAAACTAGTGTTTAAAAGCATATCCACAATGTCATTTTGCCGTGTCGTGATTAATATATCAATAAATTGTGTAAATGCATTTGGACCACGACGTAAAAGCTTCATACAATAGTTTAATGATGGAGAATCAGTTTTCATTATATCGACAAGCATTCCCTGAGAAAATATCTTCCTTTGAATAGACAGCTCTAGAAAATCGTCATCTAGAATCAAACGTTTTTCCATAAGCCCTAGATTCCCCATGATTCGCTCTTTCTCAAATCTATCCATTTTTTAGAGTCCTAACACTCTCACAACCAACTTCAGGCTAACCAGAATTTTTCTACTCTAAAAAATATACGCTAGTCAACTATAGAAAGAAAAATACCTTTGATTTAGAAACAATTTTATTGAGCATAATTACAACAATAATATTCACTGATGCATTTTGTTCTCATCAGAATATTTCACTAGCACATCTAATGCTGCCTGAAGTCTATTTATAAGCACAATATTCAGTTTCACAGAAAAACATAATTGCTCCTCCATTTTAAATTTGCTTAATGATATCACGTATCTAGCATACATATCGTCCCATTCAAGGCATAGTCTACAGCCTCCGGTTATTTCCACAGCCACATTTGGTACTCGTATATCGTTGCTGCTGCCGGCTCCACCATCAATCTCCAATAATGTAAATGCACCACTCATTTTCTCTACTAATATCCTCTCAAATAAACTATTCTCTCTGAGTTCAATTCTCTTACTAATATGAATTGCAATGAAAATCACTCCTTTTATTCAAATCCAATCACCAATCAAGTTATCGTATATAGAACAACCACCGCTGTCCCTGATTGGCCCTAAAAAATGGGTGTTGCCTCAAAAACCACTCTGGTTGTCTTATACAATCTCGACTATACTCTCAAAACATGTTTGACAGCTTTTTTGCAATGTCCACGTGATACTGTAGTGCATATTCTTGTGCAATTCCATATATTTATTCATGTATTTTTTCAATCTTATACGACCTTGACTATAGTTTCAAAACGTGTTTGAACACTTTATAGGTTTGCCAGCCTTTTTGCAATGTGCATGTCAAACTTTAGTGTCTTAGGTGTGGGTTTTCTTGTCCCGTTTCTTGTCCCGTTCAAATCTTATACAAGCTTACTACTGACCGGGTACGGGTATCAAATTGAAACTTCCAGGGACTGCTAAGGAGGAAGTTCGACTAAATCAAAGACACTATATACACAGGGGATTAACTCCAGTATTCTATTGTGGGGGGGGGGGCGGGAGGTCCACATCTGGATAGTCAATGGGCATGGGATAGTCATGGGGAAGCAGTGGTAGTTCTGGCCTTTACAATTTTCTTATTCTTACAGTGAGTATTAGGTATTATTATATAAGTATTACAGTAAGTTAATTACTGCCAACCATGACCTATACTTTATTTTGATAAAGATAAAATTTCAAAAATTAAAAAATGGCTATAAATGTAAAATTATTTATTTGAAATTTTCGTCCCTAAAATTTCTGCCCCGAGGCGAGTGCCCCCTCCTTTAAAATCACCTGTGGGGAAAGGGGTATCGGAAAACTTGTGAAAAACACAAGCCTAAATGTTTTTTTTTTTAAATATCTGAAAACTCTCATGATTCTGTTACTAATTTTCTTCTGTTAGTCTAAGGGAAACTCAAGTCTCTTTATTGAAAGAGGTAATCACAAATATCAGCCGAAGCTGATGCTGGACCAGTGGCGGATCCACAGGGGGCACGGGGGACGCTCCTCCCCCCTAGCGTAGTCTAAAGTAGTGTAATTTACTTAATTAACTCAAGTTACGTTAACTAAACTTGCTCCTAACGCAATTTTATCGGATCAACCTATTTTGCGCCCCCCCCCCTAAAAAAATCCTGGATCCGCCCCTATGCTGGACCATTAATTCAGTCACGTTTGTTAATTAATTTGGTCAAAGTTGAGCTGCTTTCACTGTTAAGATTGTCTTCACTTTCTGTTGTTATGTTACTATAAGAAGACGTAGATGGGAATCAAATCCCTTTTCAATACTTTCTTCTTGTTCCACTTTCCGTTGCTTTTTTAGAAGTTGGTCCTGATCCAAAGAAAGAAAGTAAGAAGCTCTACCCTTTCTTGGTTTTGTTAGACTGTTATAACTCAATAAAATAAATAAAAATAGTATATTTTAATATATTTATAAAACACATCAAAGTTGAGAGCTGGGCAAAGCTAGTTTTTACGAAACTGGTTAAGGAACTGAAAGTTTGGCCATCTTACATCGCTGAACCTACGGACGCGCTTTCTCTTAACTAATAATTTACAGAATAAGTAGCAGCCCAGCGGTCCCGATCCTGGGACCATATGTGCATGCGCTCTTTCACCTCATGGGGGGTATGTACCAAGCGGTTAAAAGTAAAGTTCCTTAATTCCTTCTCTAAGTTTTCAATAGGATATTTTTCTTGAAGCAATAACGAAGAAAAGTTACTATTCAGCAAAGACGTTACTCGGTTACTTGAAAAAATACAAATGAATGTGTATTGTCAGTTTAATACACATATACTGATATTTAGTAATCAAAATGTTAATATTATTTGATTTATTAAAGTTATGAAATTAAAAACATTTATATTTTTTTCAGTAAAGTGCAAATTTTGTTCTGGCCTTAGGAAGGCATAGGGGTTTTGCGCCCAACTTATGTTAATTTCTGCTCGTTTTGAGTTTGACTCCGTTATTTATTGTAATTTCTGTTCGGTTTGGGTTTCATTTATTTATCGATGCTGATTTTTGTTAGTTTTACGCTTGGTATATTATTTGATTTTATTTATGCTCATTTTTTGTTTAATGGAGTTCTTTACTTTTCTTTGAAAAACTTATTTTGTGGAAAAAGTTTTTTTAATTAATTTCTGTTCGTTTTATATTGACATAGTCTTTTCAGGGAAAAAGAAAATAATACTTTAAATCTTTTCGTTTTTTTAAGAATTTTTAGTTTGGCCTGCTATTTGTATGCTGGAGAAAATGTTTCATTAATTTTTAACAACATACAACCTCTTAAACATCTGGACACAGATAATAGTGTTTAATTTAGTTTCATACTTCCTCTAGTTGACCTGAAATGGAAAACTTGATACCATTCCCAAAAAATATGTTTACTTTCTTTGATAGCTTGGATACACTTACGCCATTTTGATTTGGTTAAATTCTAAGAGCAGAATCAGCCCCGAAAGTTTGAACATAATACCCTCAGTCGTTCTTGGGATACTGCTGAGATGCCTTATTGGGAATTAGCATTAACACAGCGCATTTTGATTTAATCTTATGGCAACATTTAGTTTTTAAACATAAAAAGAAATGGGAGAGTGGGATTAGAAGGGGGATTAGTTTTCCTCCAATCACTTTCGACTATTAAAAAGGGCATGAGCCCTTTCTATTTTCAATCAGATGAGCCCTTTTCGAAGTTCCTACGACAACTCCTTCGATACAAAGTGCCCTGGTCTAAACAACAACAACAACAACAAAAATAATACATTATACCCACATCAATCTTTACTATAAAAAAGTTCAAGCCTTCCAATCACTTTCGACTATTAAAAAGGACACTAGGCCTTTCGGGTTCCAATCGAATGAGCCCTTTTTTGAGTTTCTACGACATCAGTTCCTATAGACACCTTATATGCCCCCAGGGCATAAATTACAACTCTTAACCTAAGGGCTGTGAGGGTGGTTGTCATCCTCTAAGACCTAATTTCCAGAACTTGCAACTACGTTAAACGAAACGGCTATCTCAAAATTTTGATGGGATGTGTCTGGGAAAATGGTGGGCGTGAGAGGGGAATTAGTCTTTCTCCAATCACTTTCAACTATTAAAAAAAGGCACTAGCCCTTTCAATTTCCAATCAAATGAGCCCTTTTTTAAGTTTCTACGACAACACTTTCAATAAAAACCTTATATGCTCCCAGGGGATAAATTACAACCCTCCCCCTGAGGGCTGATAGGGGGAGGGGGGTATTCATCCTCACCGACCTAATTTCCAGAACTTTCTTCTACGTTGAACAAAATGGCTATCTGAAAATTTGGATTGCATGTGTTTGGGGATATGGCGTGCGTGAGAGGGGGGTTAGTTACCGTCCAATAACTTTCAACTATTTAAAAGGGCACTAGCCCTCTCAAATTTCCAATTGAATGAGCCCCTTTTGAAGTTTTTACGACACCTTTATCATTAAAAACCTTATATGCCCCCAGGGCATAACTTACAACCTTTGCCCTGGGGACTCAGGGGGGTTTGTCATCCTTAAATACATAATTTCCAGAACTTTCAACTACGTTGAACAAAATGGTTATCTCTAAACTTTGATTGAATGTGTTTGGGGAAATGGTGGGCGTGAGAGGTGTCGGTTAATTACTCTCCACACACTTTCGACTATTAAAAAGGGCAGTTTCAATTTCCAATCAATTGAGACCCTTTCGAAATTTCTACAACAACTTTCTATATAAACTTTATATGGCCCCAGGGCATAACTTACAACCCTTGCACTGAGGGCTCTGATGGGGTTATCATCCTAAAAGACCTAATTTCCAGAACTTTAGACTACGTTGAACAAAATGGATATCTCAAAATTTTGATTGGATGTGTTTGGGGAAAAGGTGGGCGAGAGATGGGGGCTAGTTGCCCCCAAGTTGCCCCTCAAATCACTTTCAATTATTAAAAAGGGTACTAGCCCTTTGAATTCCCAATCGAATGAGCCTTTTTTTGAAGTTTCTACGACAACGCCTTCTATAAAAACCTTATATGCCCCCAGGGCATAACTTACAACCCTCTTGAAGGCTGTGGGGGAGTGTCCTCCTCAAAATATAATTTCTATCTGGAAATCAACTACGCTGACCAAAATGGCTATCTCAAAATTGTGATTGAATGTGTTTTGGGAAATGGTGGGAGTGGAAGGGGTGTTAGTTGCCTTCCAATCACTTTCGACTATTAAAAAGGGCACAAGCCATTCCAATTTCCAATTGAATGAGCCCTTTTCGAATTTTCTACGACAACTTCTTCGATACGAAGTGCCCTGCTCTAAAGGAATAAAATAATAACTGATACATTGTGCCAACATCGTTCTTATATGCCCCCAGGGCATAACTTAAAACCCTTGCCCCGAGGGTTGTGGGGGAGGGTCCTTCCTCAAAAACATATTTTCTATCTGGAAATCAACTACGCTGAACAAAATGGCTATCTCAAAATTTTGATTGCATGTATTGGGGATGTCTATGGGGGAATTTCTACGACAACGCCTTCTATAAAAACCTTATATGCCTCCAGGGCATAACTTAAAACCCTTGCCCTGCGGGTTGTGGGGGAGTGTCCTCCTCAAAAACATATTTTCTATCTGGAAATCAACTACGCTGAACAAAATGGATATCTCAAAATTTTGATTGGATGTGTTTGGTGGAATGGTGGGCATGGGGGGGGGGGTAGTTGCCCTCCAATCACTTTCGACTATTAAAAAGGGTACTAGCCACTCCAATTTCCAATCGAATGAACCCTTTTCGAAATTTCTAGGACAACTCCTTTGATACGAACTGCCCAGGTAGGGAGAAGAAAAAAGAAATATAAATAATACATTGTGCCCACATCGTTCTTTATTTAGGCAGCGCTATCACGCTGCCTATGATTAGAGTCGACAAGACCGTCACGAAGTGCCACATGGTAAACTAAAAGAGTAATTTGGGGGATATTTTTGGAATGGAAAGGCTGGGCCAAAACGCATGGATGTCATGGAGAGCTAATTATGGGCTCATTTATAGAATTATTTTTATATTTAATCGCTCTTTATAAATTTGACCTAATTTGGCAATCATAAAATGCCACATTGTACCCAAAAAGTGTACTCTGGGCTGCTTTTCCATTAAAAAAATTTAATGCAAAGACTCTGGGACAAATTTCTCATACCCCTGCAGAAATTCTCCTCCATGGAGAATCCCCCCTAGAAATTTTCCTTAAATTTGAAATAGCGACAGTATTTTTAATTTAAAATAATAAAAAAAAAATTGTGAATTATTAACTTATATGTTGAGCATTGTTTGATTGATAATATCCAGTGAAACTGAACACATCTTGGCAGCATTGCGGCAGGAACCTTAGATTAGTAACACTTGCCAGGGATGCCAATCAAATGGGAGAAATTCACACCTAGAATTTGAAAGCTACCTTCCGCTTTGTATCTTTGTAAATTGAAAAAAAAAAACGAAATCTAGAAATGTCACTTTATATTTTTGTGTTAATCAGGATAGGGGGGGGGGGGGTATACATTCGTGGAAGGGGAAAAACTGAAAATTTTCTTATGTGTAAAATTTCTTCACCAAGAGAAGCTCAGTCTCCTAATTCGGCATGTAAAACTGATAACAAGAGACATTGAGTATGGGTTGGTACCGCATATTTGTGAGCATAAAATTTCAAAATTGTGAGAAAAAATATACAAATATTGTTCGGATTCACTTTATCCTAACTGCAGCAGACATTTTGTAGAGCATGATGATGCAGAGAAAATGTCGCAAAAGTAGCGCTGGCGACTGGCGTTACGTGAAATGCAACTAGTAACAGCAATGATCCTCAGTACATTTACGTCAATTCTTTTTTGGAGCTGGTTAACAGAGTATTTATAAGAGTGAAAATAGCGAGAAGTCAGCATGGTATTCTACTTAAAGGCAGTTCTATATTAATGGATTAGCATATGAATCCAAAGCGTAAGGAATAGGGCGTTTTATCAGGTCTTACTAGGCATTTCAGTCAAAAATATGAAAATTTGGAGCTATATTGGAGTTTTGATTTAAACATTGGAAGTAAAAAATTATAAAAAATTAAATGATTCCTGGAGTTACTCCCCCCCTCTACTAAGTTTTGTGACCAAACTACAGCCGATTGGACCTTTTTAGCTACACTCGGAATATTCTTATTAAAAGCAGTAAGTCTTATTTTCTTTTTCGATTATTTCTTTTCCAGGATTTTCAATTAAAAAAAATATTATTTTTAATGATTTCTTGTTTTTTCAGTGATCCCATTTATGTCGTATTTGCAAATGCAGAGGATATATTTATATTCATTTTTAATGTTTTAAAACAAGACAATTTAATCTTGAACTGATAGATTTTAGGACGTATAAAATAAAAAAACTAGTTTTTTCAACTGAAAGTATGGAGCAACATTAAAACTTAAAACAAAAAGAAATTATTACGTATATGAGGGGGTTCGCTCCCTCGTCAATACCTCGGCCTTTACGCTAAAGTTTCAATTTTGTTCCAATCCTTTAAGAATGACCCCTGACTCACAAAGGCTCCTTACTTTAAGTTGAAAAAACATGTTTTTTATTAGTTTCTGATCGATTTTTTAAATAATGCTGGGAAATTCGGTGCCTCCTTCATGAAAAATTCCTTTCCCACAAAAACATTCCTCCATGGAAAGATCCTCCCATGTAACCCGTTCCACCCGACCCTCCTCCCCACCAGATAAAATCCCCCTTGAAAATGTATGTATGCTTCGCAATAACCTACACTATATGTACACAATGAACAAAGTTCACAATTTGCAGCCCTTTCCCCGGGGACTGTGGGGGATTAAGTCATTCTTAAAGACAAGATTTTTTGACTATCCTGAACAAAATGGCTATCTCAAAATTTTGATCCGGTGACTTTAGGAAAAAATAAGCGTGGGAGGGGGCCTAATTACACTCCAATTTTTTTATTCACCTTAAAAGGGCACTAGAACTTTTAATTTCCATTCATATCAGCCCTCAAGCGATATTATAGGACCAAAGAGTTGATACAATCAAGCCTAGGAAAAAACCAAACAAATAAACATGGATCCGTGATCTTTTTTCTGGCAAAAAAAATATAAAATTCCATGTTTATGCATATAGGAGCTTAAAACTTATACATTTGGGTGTTCTGATACACTGAATCTATGAATTCTCTGACTTGGGGAGGGGGGGGGTGTTTCCCCTTTTTTCCAAAATAAGGCAAATTTCATTAGGCACGTAACTTTGATTGGTAAGACTAAACTTGATGAAACTTATATATTTGAAATCAGCCTAAAAATCCAATTCTTTTGATGTATCTATTGGTAAAATTCCGTTTCTTAGAGTTTTGGTTACTCTTCAGCCGGGTCTATCTTATCATCAAATCAAATTTGTAATAAAAAATTTTAACTTGATTAAAATCAAGTAGTTACGGGCATCAAGCCATGGCTAATCCTAGAAAAGGCTAAGACAGATGGTCTGGGTGAGAGGCAAATCTGGCATAAACCCTTTTTAGGATTATATATAAATTATGTAATTTCAGTTGTTGATAAATATAAGCATATTTTCAAATTTTGATTTTAATTTAATTAAAAATCAATCCGATCTTTCGTCCCTTAGTTCTATGACTATCTACCTTAGTTCTGCCCTAGGAATTATGTATGGACAGATGGACGATAGATTTATTTATCAACAAGTTAAATGACATTATTTTTATACATTCCTAAAAAGAGCTTATGCCAGATTTGCCACTCACCCGGAATATCTGTCTTGGCTTTTTCTACAATTAGCCATGGCTTTATACCCGCAACAACTTGATTTTAATTAAAAAATTAAATTAATTAAAATTTGGCTTATGTCAGATTTGTGTCTCACCCGGGCTATCTGTCTTGGCTTTATTTTTTTTTTTTTAAAAGTTATAAATATCAGGAGAAAAAAATTGACCTGATAAAAACTGGTGGAATAGAAAGTATAGTACCTTTTCGCTGTTTTGCCATTAACTATTCTCACCTATTTACTTTGAGGTTTTGAAGGTGGTTTATTTGTATAAATATGAATATGGAACATATTAGGATGCGTAACAAACCCCCTATTTTCCGTGTTTTTTTTTTCTTTTTTGTATTAAAAAACGAGGATGGATTAATTAAAAAAAAAAATCTGCTCGAAGTAAAGAACGAAACTGAAACTTAAAGCGGTTAAAATTTACTTAATAAATATTATCTAAATTAATTGGGGGGAGGGGGGGGGGGTAACTCCCCCTTGGACCCCCTTGTAACAATCCAGCTTTATATACATCCAGGTTGTAAAAACAATAGACCTTAAGTATCTCACGATCAGTGAAGGGATATTAAGTTTAAACTTTCAGAGAATTTTAAGGGGCATATTGAACCCAAGCACAATATTGGTACCCCGATTATCGAAATCGTGTATCTACAATATCAAACAGCTCGTGGTAACCAACTGTAAGTAAGGAGCGACCCCACTCAATAGTAACGGAAACTCTAAAATAAGAAATTTTGATACCAAAAGATAAATGAAAAAAATTAGATTTTTGTGCTAATTCTAAATATATAAGTTTTTTTAAGTTTAGTCTTACCCATCAAGGGTTATGAGGCTGAAAATATTTGCCTGATTTTTGAAAAAAGCGGGAAAGACCCCCTAGAATTCATAGAATAAAAAAAAAATTGGAGGGCAACTAGGCCCCTTCCCACGCCACTTTTTTCCAAAAACCGTCCGATCAAGTGTCTGAGATTGCTATTTTGTTCAGCATAGTTGAAAGGCCTAACAACCATGTTTTTGGAGATAACATGCCCTCCCACAGCCCTTGGGAAAAGGTCTAATTCGCCCATTGTTCACGTATAGTATTTGTTATTGGGAGGTATGCATACATTTTTGGGTGCGGAGGGAGGGAGGTATGCAAAAGCTCCCCCAGCAATTTTTTGCTGGGGGAACTTTGCTTGAGTAGAATTTTCCATGGAGAGGGAATTTTCCAGGGGCTGAATTTTTCAGGGGTAATTGAATGCTTGAATTTTCAGAATTCCTATGCGAAATTTCTATATATGGCTTTACTAACTCAATTTTACGCGTGGAGGTGTTAAGGGTAATCGTCCCTGGTAAATTTTCACCAGGATTGAATTATCGAGAGGAAATTTCCGTGGGGAAAGGGATGTTTCCGTGGAGGTGGAGCTAGATGTCCTGGAGCTATTTAAAAATCGATTAGAAATTAAATTAAAAAACAAGTTTGTTTCAACTGAAAGTTATTAGCAATATTAAAAGTTAAAACAAACAGAAATTATTACGTATACGAGGCCCCCCCTCCCCCCAGCACATCAAACTGTACGCTAAAGTTTAAACTTTGTCCCAACTCTTTAAAAACAACCCCCGATACAAAAGGGTCGTTTAATTAGAACAATAAGTAACTTTTTAAAATGCCAAAAACTTAGCATTAAGAGCGAGGTGTCGAGAAAGGGGCGATCCCCTTCGTATACTTAATGATTTCTGTTTGTCTCAAGTTTTAATATCGCTTCTTACTTTCAGTTGAAATAACTTGTTTGTTTTTTTATTTGATTTTTCAGGAAAGGTTAAGATATTTAAATTAAAATTTTCAGGAATCATTGATTAGAATGTTGAACTAAATAAAAAAAAAAAAAATAAAAAAAAAATAAATAAAATCGACAACTTACCAAATCGGCATGTCTGGATTGTCCCATGAGCAGTTAAGGGTATTTAGTTGAAACTTTCATATAAAGTTCAGGGGAATATCGAATCTAATTAAAAGACACTATGTACATCCCCAATTTTCAGAATGGTATTTATATAATATCTTAGGAACGGCTAATAGTATTTCGTTGAAACTTCTAAAGAATATTGGAAGAGAATGTTGAATCAAATCAAAAGATGATATCTGCATCCAGGCTGTATGGAATATCAAAGGCAATATGGTGTATGGAATATTTCAGGAACAGCAAAGGCAATAATTAAAAATTTTCAGGGAATGCTCGGGGAGATGTTGACATAAATCAGAAGACAATATTTGCATTCAGGTTGTCTAAAGACTGCATGTAAAATATTTCCATAACAGCAAGAGTATTAAGTTAGAACTTTCAGAGAATTTGGAGATGAATATTGAACTCAATCAAAAGTTATTAATGGCATCCAAGTTGTCCGGACGATATCGTTTCCACTCCACACCTAGCATACGCTCGCGTCAAAATCACAAATAAAAGAGTATCAGATATACAGAGCTAAGTGACTCATCATTTATATTTTTCTTCTCTTATTCCATTTTCATTCATATTTGATATTTTATACTTTCTTCCTGGATGAATCTTTCAATTACATTGACTATAGTTACTCTTGAATCAAAACTTTAGTTTATAAAACCGTTGATTCCAAATTGAACGAATTTATACAATAATTATATTGAATACAATCAGAGACGACGCTGAGATCGGCTTACGTAACTTGTGTATTTAAGTTAGAATCCGATATTTTGATTCTTCAGCTGGAAACTTCAACAATAAAACTTTGGCAATCAAAACCGAACAGGAATTAATAAAAAATAATTGAAAAAAAAAGAAATTTCAATAATTATAACAAACGCGCATGTGACAGGTACTGAAATAAATGAACAATTATATTCTGAAACAAATACTCTAGTCAAGATTAAAACCTTCATGAATTTTCAAAACAGGAGTTTTGGCTCCTGACTCCCCCCCCCCTGAAACAAAAACTATTTAAAGTCTATTTTGTTATTTCCATTTTACTGAAAACAATGTATATTTAAATACAATTTCGTATTTGTAACAAGTAATATTGAAAAAAAACAGACACACAAAATCTAGAATCTTGAATTGCTGAAATTTTCAGGAACAAATTTTATTATGTAAAAATATTTAGTTCATTTTCATTAGTTTTTTCTAGTTATCTTGACTATTATATTGGTTCTACTTTTTACTTTTTTTCATTTTTATTAGGAATTCAATCACAGCTTTCAAAATTTAAATAGTTTTCAATGAAAGCGAAATTACGCATTTGGGTTTAGAGGATTTGAAGTTGAGATAGGGAGAGGGGGAAGCAAACAAACTCCTAAGTAGGGAAGGGGTAGAAGGCACAGGGTACACTGCGTGCTGCCATCTATAATCAATTCTAATGCTGACAGGTTATAATTTATTCAAGGATTATTGATCCACTACCGGGTCAATGACACCTTTTTCAAGGTCAATTTATTTGTTGTTACTAAGTGTATTGACTCCGAGACGAAGTTTACACATGCGCACTGAATACTAACGGTACAATGTTATTGAATACTGACCCTACATAATTTATTCATAGGTTATTGATCAACGAGGGGGGAGAGAATTTCTGAGAAATTGATTTGCATAATCGAGGGGAACTAGATTTCTGAGAAATTGATTACATAATCGGCGGGGAATTATTGATCCAAGAAAGGGGAATTAAGAAACAATATGGCTTCTCTGATCTTTAGGTCTGGGAGATAAATTAACATTCCATTTTTAAATATGGCTTTTCTGGTCTTTAGGTCTGAGAGATAAATATTAATATTCTATCGGAACCTTAATAGTGTAACTAGGAAAACCTTAGATATTTTTTCAGAAATTCAAGACAGATTGAATATATTTTACGCGGGAAATGGTTTCTTGGGAATTTCAAATGTGACAGCACAGAGATGTCAAAACAAAGGAACATACAGAAATTACTTTTAGGGGATTATTTGGGCGAAACAGTTTGAGACATTTTAGAAGATGATTTGGGCGAAACAGTTTGAGACATTTTAGAAGATGATTTGGGGTGAAACTCTGTGGTCGTTATAATACACAAGTTCCATTTGAACAGTATTGTAAAGTCCCCTCCAGCCACCGGGCCCCAAAGAGCCCCCTCGCCCCGGGTCCCCAAAGAGCCCCCCTCCCCCCAGGGCCCCCAAAGAGCCCCCCTCCCCCTGCCCCCCCCCATTTTTAATACTTCTTTTGTGCACTTGAGACACAGAAGGGCCCCCAAATTTCAAAAGGCTTTATTATATCTTTTCAGAACAAGTTCTTTTCTTAATGTCCCTCTTAAACCAATTTAAAAGTTGAAGTACTCATCCTTTTCACCCACAACTTTACTTTGAGGCTTTTTGAACACCCCAACACCAAGCAATACTTTTCAAAGGCTTTATTATATCTTTTCAGGACAAGTTCTTTTCTTAAAGTCCCTCTTAAACCCATTTACAAATTGAAGTACTCATCCTTTTCACACACAACTTTGCCTTACGGCTTTTTGCATACCCCAACACCCAGCAATACTTTTCAAAAAGGTAGTATTATATTATTTCAGAACAAGTTCTTTTCTTAATGTCCCTCCTAAACAACTTTACAAGTTGAAGTACCCATCCTTTTCACCCACATACAAACAGAGAAAGACAGGCACTTTAGACATACAAACCAACAAAGACAGACACTTCACACATACAAACCAACAAAGACAAACACTTCAGACATACAAACAGAGTAAGACATGCACTTTAGACATACAAACCAACAAAGACAGACACTTCCGGCATACAAACCAACAAAGACAAAAACTTTCAGATATACAAACAGAGAAAAACAGAAACTTTAGACATACAAACCAACAAAGACAGACACTTCAGACATACAAACCAACAAAGACAAACACTTCAGACATACAAACAGAGAAAGACAAGCACTTTAGACATACAAACCAACAAAGACAGACACTTCAGACATACAAACCAACAAAGACATGCAGTTTAGACACACAAACCAACAAAGACAGACACTATAGACATACAAACCAGCAAAGACAGACACTTTAGACATACAAACAGAGAAAGACATGAACTATAGACATACAAACCAGCAAAGACAGACACTATAAACAAACAAACCAACAAAGACATGTACTATAGACATACAAACCAACAAAGACAGACACTAAAAACATACAAACCAACAAAGACAAACACTTTAGTCATACAAACAGAGAAAGACAGACACTTCAGACATACAAACCAACAAAGACAGACACTTTAGGCATACAACCCAAGAAAGAAATGCACTTTAGACTTACAAACAGAAAAAGTCAACACATTAGACATACAAAAAAACACAGACAGGCACTTCAGACATATAAACCAACAAAGACAAACACTTCAGACATACAAACCAACAAAGACAGGCACTTTAGACATACAAACAGAGAAAGACAGACACTATAGACATGCAAACCAACAAAGACAGACACTATTGACATACAAACCAACAAAGACAAACACTTCAGACATACAAACCAACAAAGACAAACACTTCAGACATACAAACAGAGAAAGACAGGCACTTTAGACATGCAAACCAACAGCGACAGACACTTCAGACACACAAACAGAGAAAGACAAGCACTTTGGACGTACAAACCAACAACTACAGACACATCAGAAATAAAAACCAACAAAGACAAACACTTCAGACATACAAACCAACAAAGACAAAGACTTTAGACATACAAACAGAGAAAGACAAACACTTCAGACATACAAACCAACAAAGACAAACACTTCAGACATACAAACAGAGAAAGACAGGCACTTTAGACACGCAAACCAACAAAGACAGACATTTCAGACATACAAGCCAACAAAGACAAACACTTCAGACATACAAGCAGAGAAAGACAAGCACTTTAGACAACC
The DNA here is from genome assembly GCA_027921565.1 of Artemia sinica. Lineage (NCBI taxonomy): Eukaryota > Metazoa > Arthropoda > Branchiopoda > Anostraca > Artemiidae > Artemia > Artemia sinica. Next base: position 7,029,153 of record CM051276.1, read on the forward strand.
AACAAAGCCAGAAACTTTGTTGATACAAACCAACAAAGACAGACACTTCAGACATACAAACCAACAAAGACAAACACTTCAAAAACACAAACAGAGAAAGACAGGCACTTTAGACATACAAACCAACAAAGACAGACACATCAGACATACAAACCAACAAAGACAAACACTTCAGACATACAAACAGAGAAAGACAGACACTTTAGACGTACAAACCAACAAAGACAGACACTTCAGACATACAAACCAACAATGACAAACACTTCAGACATACAAACAGAGAAAGACAAACACTTTAGACATACAAACCAACAAAGACGGAAACTTCAGACATACAAACCAACAAAGAAAAACACTTCAGACATAAAAACATAGAAAGACAGGCACTTTAGACATACAAACCAACAAAGACAAACACTTCAGATTTACAAACAGAGAAAAACAGGCACTTTAGACATACAAATCGACAAAGACAGCAACTTCAGACATACAAACCAACAAAGACAAACACTTCAGACATACAAACAGAGAAAGACAAACACTTTAGACATACAAATCGTCAAAGACAGACACTTCAGACATAAAAACCAACAAAGACAAACACTTCAGACATACAAACAGAGTAAGACAAGCACCTTAGACATACAAGCCAACAAAGACAAACACTTCAGACATACAAACAGAGAAAGACAAGCACTTCAGACATACAAGCCAACAAAGACAAACACTTCAGACATACAAACAGAGAAAGACAGGCACTTTAGACATACAAACCAACAAAAATAGACACTTTAGACATACAAACCAACAAAGACAAACACTTCAGACATACAAACAGAGAAAGACAGGCACTTTAGACATACAAACCAACAAAGACAGACACTTCTCACATACAAACCAACAAAGACAAACACTAGAGACATACAAACAGAGAAAGACATGCACTTTAGACATACAAACCAACAAAGACAAACACTTCAGACCTACAAACAGAGAAAGACAGATACTTTAGACATACAAACCAACAAAGACAGACACTTCAGACATACAAACCAACAAAGACAAACACTTCAGACATACAAACAGAGAAAGACAAACACTTCCGACATACAAACCAACAAAGAAAAACACTTCAGACATACAAACAGAGAAAGACAGGCACTTTAGACACGCAAACCAACAAAGACAGACATTTCAGACATACAAACCAACAAAGACAGACACTTCAGACATACAAACCAACAAAGACAAACTCTTCAAACATACAAACAGAGAAAGACGGGTACTTTAGCCATACAAACCAACAAAGACAGACACTTCAGACATACAAACCAACAAAGACAAACACTTCAAACGTACAAACAGGGAAAGACAGGCACTTTAGACATACAAACCAACAGAGACAGACACTTCAGACATACAAACCAACAAAGACAAACACTTTAAACATACAAACAGAGAAAGACAGGCACTTTATACACACAAACCAACAAAGACAGACACTTCAGACATACAAACAAACAAAGACAAACACTTCAGACATACAAACAGAGAAAGACAGGCACTTTATACATACAAACCAACAAAGACAGACACTTCAGACATACAAACCAACAAAGACAAACACTTCAGACATACAAACAGAGAAAGACAAACACTTTAGACATACAAACCAACAAAGACAGAAACTTCAGACATACAAACCAATAAAGACAAACACTTCAGACATACAAACAGAGAAAGACAAACACTTTAGAAATACAAACCAACAAAGACAGAGACTTCAGACATACAAACCAACAAAGACAAACACTTCAGACATACAAACATAGAAAGACAGGCACTTTAGACATACAAACCAACAAAGACAAACACTTCAGATTTACAAACAGAGAAAGACAGGCACTTTAGACATACAAATCAACAAAGACAGCCACTTCAGACATACAAACCAACAAAGACAAACACTTCAGACATACAAACAGAGAAAGACAAACACTTTAGACATACAAATCGACAAAGACAGACACATCAGACATACAAACCAACAAAGAAAAAACACTTCAAACATACAAACAGAGAAAGACAGGTACTTTAGACACACAAACCAACAAAGACAGACACTTCAGACATACAAACCAACAAAGACAAATACTTCAAAAACACAAACAGAGAAAGACAGGCACTTTAGACATACAAACCAACAAAGACAGACACATCAGACATACAAACCAACAGAGACAAACACTTCAGACATACAAACAGAGAAAGATAGACACTTTAGACGTACAAACCAACAAAGACAGACACTTAAGACATACAAACCAACAATGACAAACACTTCAGACATAAAAACAGAGAAAGACAAACACTTTAGACATACAAACCAACAAAGACGGAAACTTCAGACATACAAACCAACAAAGACAAACACTTTAAACATACAAACAGAGAAAGACAGGCACTTTATACATACAAACAAACAAAGACAGACACTTCAGACATACAAACCAGCAAAGACAAACACTTCAGACATACAAACAGAGAAAGACAAACACTTTAGACATACAAACCAACAAAGACAGAAACTTCAGACATACAAACCAACAAAGACAAACACTTCAGACATACAAACAGAGAAAGACAAACACTTTAGACATACAAACCAACAAAGACAGAAACTTCAGACATACAAACCAACAAAGACAAACACTTCAGACATACAAACATAGAAAGACAGGCACTATAGACATACAAACCAACAAAGACAAACACTTCAGATTTACAAACAGAGAAAGACAGGCACTTTAGACATACAAATCGACAAAGACAAACACTTCAGACCAACAAAGACAGACACTTCTCACATACAAACCAACAAAGACAAACACTAGAGACATACAAACAGAGAAAGACATGCACTTTAGACATACAAACCAACAAAGACAAACACTTCAGACCTACAAACAGAGAAAGACAGATATATACAAACCAACAAAGACAGACACTTCAGACATACAAACCAACAAAGACAAACACTTTAGACATACAAACAGAGAAAGACAGACACTTCCGACATACAAACCAACAAAGACAAACACTTCAGACATACAAACAGAGAAAGACAGGCACTTTAGACACGCAAACCAACAAAGACAGACACTTCAGACATACAAACCAACAAAGACAGACACTTCAGACATACAAACCAACAAAGACAAACTCTTCAAACATACAAACAGAGAAAGACGGGTACTTTAGCCATACAAACCAACAAAGACAGACACTTCAGACATACAAATCAACAAAGACAAACACTTCAAACGTACAAACAGGGAAAGACAGGCACTTTAGACATACAAACCAACAGAGACAGACACTTCAGACATACAAACCAACAAAGACAAACACTTCAAACATACAAACAGAGAAAGACAGGCACTTTATACATACAAACCAACCAAGACAGACACTTCAGACATACAAACAAACAAAGACAAACACTTCAGACATACAAACAGAGAAAGACAGGCACTTTATACATACAAACCAACAAAGACAGACACTTCAGACATACAAACCAACAAAGACAAACACTTCAGACATACAAACAGAGAAAGACAAACACTTTAGACATACAAACCAACAAAGACAGAAACTTCAGACATACAAACCAACAAAGACAAACACTTCAGACATACAAACAGAGAAAGACAGACACTTTAGACATACAAACCAACAAAGACAGACACTTCAGACATACAAACCAACAAAGACAAACACTTCAGACATACAAACATAGAAAGACAGGCACTTTAGACATACAAACCAACAAAGACAAACACTTCAGATTTACAAACAGAGAAAAACAGGCACTTTAGACATACAAATCGAGAAAGACAGCCACTTCAGACATACAAACCAACAAAGACAAACACTTAAGACATACAAACAGAGAAAGACAAACACTTTAGACATACAAATCGACAAAGACAGACACATCAGACATACAAACCAACAAAGAAAAACACTTCAAACATACAAACAGAGAAAGACAGGTACTTTAGACACACAAACCAACAAAGACAGACACTTCAGACATACAAACCAACAAAGACAAACACTTCAAACATACAAACAGAGAAAGACAGGCACTTTAGACATACAAACCAACAAAGACAGACACTTCAGACATACAAACCAACAAAGACAAACACTTCAGACATACAAACAGAGAAAGACAAACACTTTAGACATACAAACCAACAAAGACAGACACTTCAGATGTCTAAAGTGCCTGTCTTTCTCTGTTTTTATGTCCGAAGTGTTTGTCTTTGTTGGTTTGTATGTCTGAAGTGTCTGTCTTTGTTGGTTTGTATGTCTAAAGTGCCTGTCTTTTTCTGTTTGAATGTGGGTGAAAAGGATGGGTACTTCAAATTGTAAATTGGTTCAGGAGGGACATTAAGAAAAGAACTTGTTCTGAAATAATATAATAATACCTTTTTGAAAAGTATTGCTTGGTGTTGGGGTATGCAAAAAGCCGTAAGGTAAAGTCGTGTGTGAAAAGGATGAGTACTTCAACTTGTAAATGGTTTTAAGAGGGACATTAAGAAAAGAACTTGTTATGAAAAGATATAATAAAGCCTTTGAAAAGTATTGCTTGGAGTTGGGGTGTTCAAAAAGCTGTAAAGTAAAGTTATGCGCGAAAAGGATGAGTACTTCAACTTGTAAATGGGTTTAAGAGAGACATTAAGAAAAGAGCTTGTTCTGAAAAGATATAATAAAGCCTTTTGAAATGTGGGGGCCCTTCTGTGTCTCAAGTGTACAAAAAAAGTATTAAAAAATGGGGGGAGGGGGTCTCTTTGGGAACCCTGGGGAGAGGGGGCCCTTTCGGGGCCCGGAGGGAGGGGGGTCCTTTAGGGGCCTGGGGGGAGGGGGCCCTTTGGGAACCCGGGGGGAGGGGGGGGGGCTCTTTGAGGCCCGGTGGGGGGAGGGGACCTTACAATACTGTTCAAATGGAACTTGTGTATTATAACGACCACAGAGTTTCGCCCCAAATCATCTTCTAAAATGTCTCAAACTGTTTCGCCCAAATCATCTTCTAAAATGTCTCCAACTGTTTCGCCCAAATAATCCCCTAAAAGTAATTTCTGCATGTTCCTTTGTTTCGACATCCCTGTGGTGTCACATTTGAAATTCCCAAGAAACCATTTCCCGCGTAAAATATATTCAATCTGTCTTGAATTTCTGAAAAAATATTTAAGGTGTTCCTAGTTACACTATTAAGGTTTCGATAGAATATTAATATTTATCTCTTGGACCTAAAGACCAGAGAAGCCATATTTGAAAATAGAATATTAATTTATCTCCCAGACCTAAAGATCAGAAAAGCTATATTGTTTCTTAATTCCCCTTTCGTGGATCAATAATTCCCCGCCGATTGTGTAATCAATTTCTCAGAAATCTAGTTCCCCTCGATTATGCAAATCCATTTCTCAGAAATTCTCTCCCCTTCGTGGATCAATAATCCATGAATAAATTATGTAGGGTCAGTATTCAATAACATTGTACCGTTGGTATCCAGTGCGCATGTGCAAACTTCGTCCCGGAGTCAATACACTTAGAAACAACAAATAAATTGACCTTGAAAAAGGTGTCATTGACCCGGTAGTGGATCAATAATCCTTGAATAAATTATAACCTGTCAGCGTTAGACTTGATTATAGATGGCAGCACGCAGTGTACCCTGTGCCTTCTGACCTTCCCTACTCTCCTATTTTAGAAATTCCTGTTAGTTTTCAGTTAACTTCAAGAATTTACTTGGTACTTGTGTATTATACCGCCAACACTCAAATGCTTCATTTAAGTAGACCCACTTTCTTGATGCTCAATCCTAATGAAATATCAGAAAATATAATACATTTGATACAAAATATGAAATTGAAATATCATAAATAAAAAAATATGAATATGAATAAATAAGAAAATATGAAATATCATATTTGATAAAAAATGTAATACAAAATATGAAAATATAATACATTTTTGACAAAACTATAGAAGAAACCAAGGAAACTTATAAAATACAGGCCCTCAGAATATATCTCACTTGTACACTTCCAATGCGGCATTTTATCGAAAAAGTAAAAGTATAAAGTCATGTTGCGTCGATTGACGCACTTGTTTTATTTTGGACAACACTCTCTTGTTCAGTCAATGGCAGATCCCAAATCAAACAGTTCGTTATAACGAACTGTAAGTAAGGACCGACCCGGCTCAATAGTAACCGAAACTCTAAAAAACATAATTTTGATACCAATAGATATATCAAAAGAATCGAAGTTTTATGCTGATTTCAAGAATAAAAGTTTTATTAAGTTTAATCTTACCTATCATAGGTTACATAGCCTGAAAAAATTTGCCTGATTTAAAAAAAAGGGGAAATGTCCCTAAAAGTCATAGAATTTTAATGAAAGTCACACCATCTGATTCAGCGTATCGAAGAACTATACTTTAGAGGTTTCAAGCTCCTATCTGTAAAAATGTGGAATTTTGTATTTTTTGGCATAAGAAAGGTCACGGATGCGTGTTTATTTGTTTTTTTGTTGTTGTTTTTTTCCGCAGGGTAGTCGTATTGACCCAGTGGTTCTAGAATATAAGGATAGGGCTCACTTGAATGGAAATTAAAAGTTCTACTGCCCTTTTTAAGTGACCAAGGAAATTGAAGGCCAACTAGGACCCTTCCCCCGCCCTTTTTTCCAAAATCGTCCAATAAAAATTTTTAGATAGCCATTTTGTTCATCATAGTTGAAAGGTTCAATAACTAGGCCTTTGGGTATAAAATTCCATTCCACCCCCCCACAGTCCCAGGGTAAGTTGCAAAATTTGCCCATTTTTTACGCATAGTCATTATATTGGGATGTTTGCATACATTTTTGGATGGAGGGGGGGGGGCAAGTTTATCTTCTGTTTTTTTCCACGGGGGAATGATCTATGGGGAGGGAAGTTTCCAGGATGTGAACTTGTCAGGGGAAATTATACACTGGGGGAATTTGCCAGAATGCTTGTACAAAATTCTTTTTATGTCTTGCTTTCTATTTTCCATCTCAATTTTACGCGCGGAGTGATTAAGAGTAATTGTCCGGGGTAAATTTTCACCGGGATAGAATTTTCTAGAGCAGGGCTTCCTAAACTTTTTTCATTCAGGACCCTATTTATGATTGCAAGTCTCCTGGCGACCCCATATAAAATAATCCAAAGACAAATAAATATTTTTTGATGATTCGTTTATTAGGTAACAATATACATATACACATGAAAAAATTTAGTTTTAGAAATCGTTTAGAAACATACAAAAATCCACAAAAAATCCACAAAAATTCCACAAAAGTTGAAAAATTGTCTTTATTATACTTAGAAAAAGTATATACCCTATTTTTCATCATAATTGCATTTTTTTTTTGCAATAACATAAATAAAAGGAAATTCTGACCGTCTTAGTCCAATCAAATATATTTGAAGGCAATCTTTGGGTGGCCAATATTAAGTTAAAATGAAAGGGAAAGCTTTAGTGAGATTTATTTGGCTCTTTTTTTTTATTGCATAACAAATTAAATCTTGGTGGAATGTCTGACACTGCTGGACGTAAGACCTCTTCAGCATTTTTTAGCGATGAACGATATTGGGGTTTGATATGTGTTAAAGCTCAGAAAGTAAATTTACATAAATATCTGGTGTTGAATGGCAGAAGAACATATAATATCATATCTGTGATTGTGGGAAATTCAGCTCTAGTTCTGACCCAGAATTCAGTCAAGGGCTTTTTTTGAAATTTTAGTTTTAAGTTTGAATCACTCGAAAGCTCAGCAAATTCCTCTTGACATTTAAGTGGCATGTGATCAATCTCAGTTAAATCAATACAAAACGGATTTTGAGTCCAAGCTACCCTTTTTAAATCCATATTTAATATAAAATATGGTCGGAGCTAGATTTCTATCGCTTTTAAGTGATCTACAATAATTTTTGCAATAAAAGCTTTACAATGATTTTTCTCGAAATAAAATTGTTGACATTGGGAAATATTTCGAACGATTTTTTTTCGATCATATCTTTCCAAATTTTAATCTTTTTAATAAAACTTTCAGTTTTATCATTAGAAGTCAATATATCGCGATTTTTCCCTTGAAGAGACAAGTTGAGATCGTTTAATTTCGCAAAATATCCAACAAATAACTCAGCTTGGATAGCCATAAGTCGTCTTGAAGAAAAGCAGCAAGTTCAAATTTTCGTTCGGTTAAAAATATTTTCAATTCTGTCGTTTAAGAAAAATAATCTTCTTAAACTTTGACCTCTTGACAAAACCATCTTAATTCTGCATTTAATAATAGAGTTGTATAGGCGGAATCCATATCCTTACAAAGATTTGAAAATTAGTGACTGTTAAGGGTATGGCTCTTAATAAAACTTATAATCTTAACACCATTCTGAAGCACATCGTTTAATTATGGTGCTATTTTTTTGCTTCAACGGCCTCTCGGTGAAAAAGCCAGTGAGTAAAAATTATATGGTCATAATGAGTACCTTGAAAAAATGATTTAAAAGGACTCTTGCACCATCTGTGCATAGCCCACAACAATTTTTCCTTTCTAGACCTTAGGTCTTTAAAAATTCATTAACTTTACAATATATGTCTTTTCCTGTAGAAACACGGCCTACAGTAACCAAAAGTTAAAAAACGCGTTTAGAAAAAAACTGCCTAGTGAAAAAAATTTTCATCTGACACTGATTCAGGAATGGTAACTATCGTTTCAGTTCATATTAAAAATAAAAGTTTATTCGGAAAAAAAATTTATGGTTATTTCGAAAAAAGCCTGAAACCCCTCGAAAATGGCGTCAGATCAAAATTAAAGTCCCCATCCTTGAAAAACAAGAAAAATCACTACGGTAGCACCGATCTGTCTCCCTTTTTTCTCTTCTTTTTTTCCAGGGCTAGCGGTTTACCAGAACATCATAAGATGCTTAATGGCTCACTAGAAAGCTTCTCACATCTACGTGTTTTTTATAAATTCCATCAACTGCAAGTGCCATGTGGCACAAAATGGCACATTATGTGCCATTTCTCAAGGGGTGGGGCTAGCGGGCTACAAAAACATCGTAGACAGATGTTTAATAGCTCACATTTAAGCTATTTCTCATATCTACGTTTTATTTAGAAAATTCTACCACCTGCAACTGCCAAATGGCATTAAAAATGGTACTATTGATGCCATGTCCCAAGTGGAAAAGCTAGGGGCTAGCGGACTGCCAGAGCTTCTTAGAGAGATGTTTAATGGCTGATTTGAAAGCTATTGCTCATATTTACGTGATTTAAATAAGTTTTGCCATTCGTAGCTTCCAAATAGCACAAAAAATGGCACCTTTTGTGCCACTTCTTAAGTTGAAAAGCTTTGAAGTATAAAACGGTATCATTGTAATAATTATGTTCCAAAACCCTTAACTGGAGATTTACAAGGGACCCTTCCTTATACTCCCCATCCCAGCCCCCTTAGTAAGTCTCATTAGTCTTTTGGGAGAATTTACTATAAACCCTTTAACACGGTCAGAATCAAAAGTCAAAATCTTGTTTAGGAAAAAACTGCCTAGCGGAAACAAATTGGCATCTGACACTGATTGAGGAATAGTGACTATTATTTTGGTTCGTCTTAAAAGTAAAATTTTATGGCAAGAAAAAATGTATGATGATTTCAAAAAAAGCCCGAAAACCCTCGAAAATGGCGTCAGATCAAAATGAAAAGTGTACCATTGGAACCACCATGGTCAAAACCCTTGTACAGAGAAATTACAGTCCCCCTCCTTGAACAACAAAGAAAATGACTTTTTCCTTGTTGTAGCTCTGATGTGTCTCCCGTTTTTTTTTTAGAAGGGCTAGGGGGTGACCAGAACATCACAGAGAGATGTATAATAGCTCATTCGAACGGAAATAAATTTGCTAGTGTCCTTTTGAAGTGACCAAAAATATTGGAGGGTAACTAGCCCCCCTTCCCTCCATGAAGGTCCCTTCCCCCCAAAGTCATCCAATCATAATTTTGAGATAGGCATTTTGTTCAACATAGTTCAAAGGTTGAATATCTTTGGATTTGGTGATGATACGACCCTCCATGCTCCCTGGAGAAAGGGCTGCACACTGTATCGGTATCAGGCGTAATTATATCACGGGTATCGGCGTGAGCATATTGTTATTGGGCGTATTGGTATCGCATGTGTCTAGACAGATGTTTAATAGTTTATATAAAAGATACTGTTCATATCTACGTGAGTGGCGTAATTTCGTCAAAATCCTGAGGTGGGGGGGGGGGGGTGGGGCAAAGTTGCATTCAATTTTTCAAATCAAGTGAAAATGGAAAAAATGAGCCATATATTACCATAGAGGCAAAGGTATACTAAAGAAAACTGACCTGCATCTCTGAATTCCTGAATTATGAACGCTTATCTTAGTTTTGACAAGATTTTTTTTGCAGAAATGAAATTTCAGCCGGGGGACAAAATGAGGTCTGGGGGGGCAAACTTGGGTCTGAAGGGGGCAGTTGCCTCCCCCTGCCCCATACCAATTACACCCTTTCTACGCCCTTCCTATAAATTCCACCATCTCCGATTAACTTAAAAACACACAGAAAATTGGTAGCATTAGTCTGTGCCCTCTTGAAAGAAAAGTTACTGGTACTTATGTATTATACAAACACACTCAAGAAGGGCTGTTAGGTTAATCGTAATGAAAGATGCCATAACATGATGAAAATATAATACTTTAAGCTATATAATAATATAATTTGAGCTAAATATTTGCACATTAAGGGGGGGGGGTAAAATAAATCTCAGAAAGGGGTTAAAAACCTGATTCAACTTAACCTTACTCCCATCCCCTAATGTGCAAATATATAGCCTAAATTATATAAGTCCGATGCATTCTGTCGCCCGTCATTAACCTTGTGGCTATGAAATCGGTTTGATCAGATCGTACATTCAGTAAACTTCTCGACTGTTTGGTATCATGGTTGCAGTGGTAGCTGCAACCAAGTAAAGAGCAAGCCACAGCCCATAGTAACTAAAAGTTAAAAAAAGCGTTTTGAAAAAAACTGCCTAGTGAAAAAAATTTCCATCTGAACCTGATTAACGAATAGTAACGGGGTTAATGTCCAAGAGGATGTTCTTATCCGATGTGGAGTATGCCTAGGAGGCGGGTTATCCCCTAATGTTTTTAAACTTTGTGTTGCTATAGTGCTCTCTAAGATAGCTGATACTTGCTTTCTTTGTATTTCTGATGTATCGTATTTTGCTCACGCGGAAGACATCCTAATTATTAGCAGGAGCAAATTTTCTTTGTCTAAAATGGCGGATAATGTGAGAAAAGGTTTTTTAGATATTGGACTTAATTTAAATTTTGAAAAGTGCGAGTATCTGAAAAGTGCGGTAATGCTACGAAATCTCCTTCGAATTGAAATTATGCTTCTATACGTTCAGTTGATAGCCTACGTTGGTTGGTATTACTCTGTGTAATAATATATTTTGTTTTCGCCAGTCAGCTGTTAGAGACGCATGTACCAAGATTAGATGTGGTTATTCCAAGATTGTTGCAAATCGGTCGAAATACAATCGCAAGGCTTTAGTGTCGCTGTATTCTGTTTTCTGTGACCATGATATTTCAGGTATTTACATTTTGCTTAGGAAGAATGACCTATCTAAATTAAGGAAAGGCTATGATCGGTATTGCAAATTTTTGTTGTATCTTCCGTTGTAATTTCGTAATCGCCGTATTATCAAAAAGTATAACACACCTGATATAATTTAAAAACTTCATGATTTAAATATAAAACTGTCGGCAAATGCCTATGAAAAACTGTCCCCTCACCATAGTCTCATTCGTTTATTTCGCTGAATTTTCTTTTTATTTGTTAATCTTACTTTAAGTGCTGTGTGTGTTTATTTTTCTTTCCTTTTTCTCTTTACTCCACTATTTTTCACATTGTTTGTGCAGTGGGTTATAAATAAATTAGTATTATTATTATTAAGTATTATTTCGGTTTGTCTTAAAAAGTAAAAGTTAATTGCAAAAAGAAATTTATGGTGATTTCGAAAATAAGCCTGAAAGCCCTCCAAATTGGCGTCAGATCAAAATGAAAAGTACAACATTGGAATCAGAATTGTCGAAAACCTTACAGAGGGAAATTACAGTCCCCCTCCTTGAACAACAAGGAAAATCGCTTCTTCTGTAGCACTGATCTGTTTCCCTTTTTTTCTGTTTTATTTCTCCATGCCTAGCAGGTCGCCAGAACATCATAGAGAGATGCTTAGGAGCTCATTCAAAAGCTATTTCTTATATCTACGTGCTTTTTATAAACTCCGCCATCTGCAAGAGCCACATGTCACTAGAATGAGCCTCTGCCATTTCTCAAGTGGTGGCGCTAGCAGGCTACCAGAACATCGTAGACAGATTTTTTATAGCGCATATAAAAGATATTGCTCATATCTACGTTATTTCTATAGGCCTAAATTCCACAATCTAAAATCTCCAGATGGCACTAAAAACGGCACTTTTTGTGTCATGTCTCAAGTAGAAAAGCCGAGGCTATTGGGCTAGCTGAACTTATAAGAGTTATGTTTCATGGCTCCTTTGAAAGCTATTGCTCATATAAGCGTGCATTTTTTTTTTGATCAATTCTACCATTATTAAGTGCGATTTAGCACTGAAAACAACACTTTTGGTGCCACTTCATAAGTGGAAAAGCTCCGAAGTACGAAACAGGTACTATTGTGATAGTTATGTTCCAGAACCCTTAACTGGAGGTTTACAAGAACCCTTCCCGCACCCTCCCCCTCCCAACCCCCTTAGTAAGTTTTATAGATCGTCGGTTAACCAGCAAGCTACTGAAACATTAGCAAGCTATCACACCATCATAGATAGATGTTTAATGGCTCAATTATCAGCTATTGCTTATATTCACTAGGTTTTTACAAATGCTACCATCTATTAGATTTCACAGATTTCAATATGAACTAGTTAATCCGGAGAATTCTAAATGAACCCTTTGTCATGGTTGAAGCATTAGCTGCAACGTAGTAAAGAGCGAACCACAGTCCATAGTGACTAAAAGCTAAAAAACTTTAAAACGGTCTTTTTTCATCTTCTTTTTTTTTCAGGCCTAGCGGGTTACTAGAACATCATAGAGAGATGCTTAAGAGCTCATTCAAAAGCTATTTCTCATATGTACGTGGTTTATATAAATTCCACGATCCGCAAGTGCCATATGGCACAAAATGGGCACTTTATGCCATTTCTCAAGGGGTGGGGCTAGCGGGCAACCAGAACATCGTAGATAGATTTTTGATAGCTCATGTATAAAATATTGCTTATTTACGTTCTTCCTATGAATTCCGCCATTTGCAAGTTTCAAATGGTACTAAAAACGGTACTTTTTGTGCCATGTCTGAAGTGGAAAAGCTGGGGCTAGTGGCTACCAGAACTTCTTAGAGTGATGTTTAATGGCTCATTTGAAAACGTTTGTTCATATCTACGGGCTTTTATCAATTCTACATTTCATAAGTGAGGTATAGCACTGAAAACAACAGTTTTGGTGCTACTTCTTAAGTGGAAAATCTTGAAAGTATAAAACGGTATAATTGTAATAATTATGATCCAAAACCCTTAACTCGAGGTTTGCAAGAACATCTCCCGCAGGCCCCCCCTCCAGGCCCCCTTAATAAGCTACGAAATTAAAGACCTACTAACACCAATTTATTAAATTAGATTATTAGAGGCGTGGTTCTCTTAGTATAGCGCTGGACTTCCACTTAGATTATCATATTTGATTCCTCCTTGGATTTTTTTTTCCAATCATGGCTTGTCCATTCTTATCATTACTTTTTAGATAATCCACTATTTTTGCAAATGTGATGTACTTATTTTCCAAAGCATATCCCGGGAAGACTCATTTTGGAGCTATTACTCATATCTACGTGATTTTTATCAATTTTACCATCTATAGGTGCCATATAGCACTAAAAACGGCACTTTTGGTGCCACTTCTTAAGTGGAAGAGTTTGGAAGCATAAGACGGTACCATTGCAACAATTATAGTCCAAAGCCCTTAACTGGAGGTTTATAAGAATCCTTCACATATACTCCCCCTTCCAAACCCCGTGTGTACGTTTCATAAATCTTCTACTCATTTTAAAAGTAAAAGATTATTGCGAAAACAAATTAACTAAAACTAAAAACTTTTCAACTAAAAATCTACCGAAAATTAAGCTTGAATGATCAACACTTTTGAATTAAACCTTCAAACTTGACTCTGCGATGAAGCCTGTGTGTTAATTCTAATGGCGGCAATTAAGGGGAAGGGACGTCCTTGCCCCCTTATTTTTTGCTCATTTGAAAAAAACGGGTGGAAAAACAGAAAGTGCACTTTATGGGAAAGTGCTATCAAGTCAAATTTATATATAGTGACTAGGCATAAATATAAGCTTTTAAATGCGCCCTTAAACAGCTTCATAAGTTTTCAACTGAAACTAGGGAATGACATTAAAACTTAAAATGAACAGAAATTATTCCGTATAAATAAAAAAGATTATGACGGGGTTGTTTCTACATTAAATTTGAATAAAAAACGAGCAAAGATTAATCTAAAAAAACAAAGTTTTCCCAAGGGAAGTAATGAGCGAAGTTGAAACTTAAAGCGGACAAAAATTATTGCTTCACAGCCTATCTAATAAATATCAATCAAACTAGTACAAATAAACCAACTACTTATATTTCCCTGTGTTTCTAGGATTATAGAAAACTAGCGCTTTACTGAAAACACAAAATAATATAGGAGTTTTGGTACAGTAAAAGCAAACCAATTAAGGACACTTTTCACAGAATAAAACTATTATCTATCCCCTTTAGGATCAATCCCTTTTAAGACTAAATAAAAAAAAACAAGTTTTTTTTAACTGAAAGTAAGGAACGACGTTAAAACTTAAAACGAACGGATATTATTCTGTATATGAAAGGGGCTGTCCCCTCCTCAACGCCTCACTCTTTAAGCTAAAGTTTTTCATTGTTTAAAAAAATAGAGCTGTGAGAAAGTCAAACTTTAGCTTAAAGAGCGAGGCGTTGAGGAGGGGTCAGCCCATTTCATATACGGAATAATTTCTGTTCGTTTTAAGTTTTAACATCGTTCCTTACTTTCAGTTAAAAAAAACTTATTTTTTTATTTAATTTTTGAACGTTTTTGAATTAATGCAGGTTTTGATTTTGGCTCACCGTACATGAATAATTAAAAAAAAAATGAATATTAATTTTACTTTTATTTGGTTAAATGGCTTTCTCAAAACCTGTTTAATTTTATTTACGAACGTTTTTATTAGTAATAAATATACGTAACTTACGAATTAACTTACGTAACGAACCTCTATATTCTTATATTTTTAATACGTATATTAGAGGGTTCGCCCCCTAGTCAATACCTTGCTCTTTAAGCTAAAGTTCGAATTTTGTTCCAATTCTTTAAAAATGACCCCTTAATCACAAATGCCGTTAATTAGAATAAATAGCTCTTATGAAAGTACTAAATAATCTTTGGCTTAAAGAGCGATATATTGACTTGGGGATGAACCCAATCATATACGTAATGTTTTCTGTCGTTTTAAGTTTTGATGTTGCTCCTTTCTTTCAGTTAAAAAACTTGTTTTTTTTATCCTCCCACATAACCCCTGATCCACTCCCCCCCCACTACCAGAAAAAATCCCCTCTGAAAACGTATGTATACTTCCCAATAACCAATACTATATGTTAACATTGGGTAAAGTTCATAACTTTCAGCCCTCCCCCTGGGGACTTCGGGGGATTAAGTCATCCTAAAAGACATATTTATCATATTTTCAACCATGCTAAACCAAATGGCTATCTCAAAATTTTGATCGGGTGACTTTGGAAAAAATGAGCGTGGGAGGGGGCCTAGTTGCCCTCCATTTTTTTTGGTCACTTAAAAAGGGCATTAGAACTTTTAATTTCCGTTCGAAAGAGCCCTCCCACGATATTCTAGGACCATTGGGTCAATACGATCACTCCTGGGGAAAAAAAAACAAAACAAACAAACAAACAAACAAATAAACACGCATCCGTGATCTTTCTTCTGGCAAAAAATGCAAAATTCCACATTTTTGTAGATAGGAGCTTGAAATCTCCGCAATAGGGTTCTCTGATACACTGAATATGATGGTGTGATTTTCATTAAGGTTCTATAACTTTTAGGGGGTCTTTCTTCCTTTTTTCGAAAATCAGCCAAATTTTCTGAGGCGCGTAACTTTTGATAGGTAGGACTGAACTTGATGAAACTTATATATTTGAAATCAGCATTAAAATCTGATTCTTTTGATGTATCTATTGGTATCAAAATTCCGTTTTCTACAGTTTCGGTTACCATTGAGCCGGGTCGCTCCTTACTTACAGTTCGTTACCACGAACTGTTTGATAAATAACAATTCATTTTAGGATTGTTCCTTTATTTTTTTTTTCTCGTTTAATTTGGTATCACTTCTGCACGATGGCTCATTTCAGTGTCTGGCTGTCGTTTTGGTTTTAAAAAGGACATGTCATGATTACTTTGTAGACAAGTTCGAAGTAAAGCCATCTTGATAGCATTAGGATTAGGACTATAGACTAGCTTTAGAATTTGTATCATAGCTTGAAATTTACTGTTGTATAGAGACAAATAACCATATTTTCAGAATTCATATTATGTCTTATTTGATCTTCATTTCAAGCAAACCTAAAACATATTTCTTACATTTGGAGATTGTTTATTAATCACTATTAATATTATAGCTCATAGCACTATTAAATGTTATTCCAAAATGCTATCTGATAAATCAATCCAATAATCTGTATGCTGTTCAATTACTTTGCGGTTATTAAAAAAATATATAATTCTACGCTTATGTTTTTAAGATAATTTTAATTGTATATGGAAAGTTACTGATGTCAAACTGGTGTAAGACTATGAAAAGCTTTAGAGATTAGTTTATTGTTGTCAGGCTTCATACTCACTTTTCACTCCCAAATTAATATTCCTGATTTTTGTGTTTTCAGTAAAGTGATAAAGATAGGAATAGGGGCCGTAATTACCGATAAGAAAAAACTAAACAGAGATGGGCCGAACATTTTGAGGATTTGCTTAACCGATATAGAGTTGAAAAAAGAGATATAGAGGAAAATGAAAAAGTTTGTGATACATTGGATGTGAAGGAAGATTTGTTTTGTGAGGAGGAATTAGCGACAGTACTAAAAGGACTAAAAAATAATAAGGCTCCAGGTGCTGATAGGGTGGTAAATGAGTTTCTTAAATATGGTGGCTCTGAGGTTCGAAATAAGTTACTGAAGATTATGAATATCATTTTCGAAAAAGGGGAAGTACCTAACGATTTTACGAAAACCTTAATTAAACCACTTTATAAGAAAGGTGATAAAAGTGAGTGTGGTAATTATCGAGGGATTAGTCTGGTCTCTGTAGGTAGTAAATTACTTAGTAGTATGATACTTTTTAGACTGAGAGATGCCGTAGACAAAGTTTTAAGAGAAGAACAGTGCAGTTTTAGAAAAGGCATAGGATGTGTCGACCAAATTTTCACTCTTAGGTTAGTAATTAAGAAGCGCCTGAGTTTTCAAACACCTTTGGTCCTCAGTTTTATAGATTATGAGCAACCGTTCGATTCTGTTGATAGAAGAGCTTTGGTAAAGGTTTTATCCTTGTATGGTATACCAGACAAATACAGTAAAGTGATTAGTGCTATGTACGAGAATAACACTGCTGCAGTTAAGGTAGAAAATGAGGTTAGCAGCTGGTTTTGTATTGAATCAGGAGTTAAGCAAGTTGTGTTCTATCCCTCTTTATATGGATTATTTTGATGGACTTTGTCTTAAGGAGCACAGGAAAGGCAATGGGAGACCACAGAATCAAATGGGGAGGAATAAGTCTCCTTGACTTAGATTATGCTGATGATTTAAGCATCCTAGATGAAAGTGTGAGCAAAATGAATGAAGTTTTAGAGGTTTTGCGAGTTCAGGGTGCTAGAATAGGTTGGAAAATTAATGTTAAAAAGACTAAATCACTAAGGCTAGAAATAAGTGAAGATGAGAAGGTGAAGTTGGGTAATGAAAAGATTGATCAGGTGGACAGCTTCACTTACCTTGGTAGTATTATTAGTAAAGATGGTTGGAGCAGTGAAGATTTCAAAAGTAGAATAGCCAAGGCTCAGGGTGTTTTTTCACAGTTAAAAAAAGTTTGAAAGAATAGGAAGAAAATTCTGCAAACCAAGATCAGAATATTAGAAGCTACAGTGATGACAGTGGTCAAATATGGCTCTGAAGCATGGGCGCTCTAAAAAGCGGATGAAGATTTGCTAGATGTTTTCCAGAGAAGTTGCTTAAGGATTGTTATGGGTACCCGGCTGAGTGACCGTATTTCAAACAATAGGCTATACGAAAAATGTGGTTCAATACCGCTCTCTACGGCTATAATGAAAGAAAGGTTGAGGTGGTTAGGGCACGTTGTGCGGATGAAGGATGACAGATTGCCGAAGATTGTTCTTTTCGGCCAACCGTCTAGGGCTAAACGGAAAGCAGGTTGTCCTCGTCTGGGGTGGGAGGACGTCATAAAGAAAGATTTAAAGGAAATGGGAACTTCATGGGCGGGCGTAAAAAGGGAGGCTTTGAATAGATTGGCATGGAGGAGGAGCGTGCGTAGCTGTGTAGGCCTCAGGCGGCTTGGTGCTGCGGTGAGTTGTTAGTAGCAGTAGTAGTAGTAAATAGTTTTCTTTAATCGTAGAAATACAGGGAAACATAATCAGTTGGTTTATTTGTACTAGTTTGATTGATATATATTAGATAGGCTGTGAAGCAATAATTTTTGTTCGTTTTAAGTTTCAACTTCACTCTTTACATCCCTTGGAAAAACTTTGTTTTTTTTTAGATCAATTCTCTATCAATACAGATTGCAAACTAAATGAATTCCATACATGGTCATAAAAACCGGTTCTACTCGGGTTCTACTTAAATGAAGCACTTCAGTGTTGGCGGTATAATACATAAGTATCATTTATTTTAATTGTTACTCATTTTAGGATTTATCATTCATTTATATCAGTACCTGTTACCATTATGCTTCACACAGTTTTTTATTTTACTTTCTGTTCGTTTTCAGTTTCAATTATTCCTTGACAATGATTATGTTCGTTTCAACATTGAGTCAGTAAGGACTTAAATACAACTCGCCTTAGGCTTTAATTAATAAAAAAACAAGTTTTTTAAACTGAAAGTAAGGAGCGACAGTGAAACTTAAAACGAATAGAAATTATTCCGTCTATGAAAGGGGCTGTCCCCTCCTCAACGCCTCGCTCTTTACGCTAAAGTTTTTTATTGTTTTAAAAAATAGAGTTGTGAGAAAAAGGTAAAACTTCAGCGTAAAGAGCGAGGCGTTGAGAAGGGGACAACCCCTTTCATACACGGAATAATTTCTGTTCGTTTTAAGCTTTAATGTTGCTCCTTACTTTCACTTAAAAAAAATTGTTTTTTTTTTATTTAATATCTGAACACTTTTGAATAAATACAGGTTTTGGTTTTGGCTCACCGTACAGGAATAATTAAAATGAAATTTCTATATTAATTTTACTATTTTTTGGCGAGATGGCTTTCTCAAAAATTATTTAATTTTATTTACGAACGTTTTTATTACTAATAAATATATGTTACTTACGAATTAACTTACGTAACGAGCTTCTATACTCGTATAATTTTATTACATATGTTAGGGGGCTTACCCCCAAGTCAGTACCACGCTCTTTACGCTAAAGTTCGAATTTTTTCCAATTCTTTAAGAATGACCAATTAATCACAAAGGCCGTTAATTAGAATAAATAGCTCTTATGAAAGTACTAAAAAAAGTTTAGCGTAAAGAGATATTGACTTGGGGGCGAACCCAATCATATACGTAATAGTTTCTGTCTTCTTAAGTTTTGATGTTGAAAAGTTTTTCAGTTGTTTTTTTTTATTTATATAATTTCTGATCGGTTTTTTAAATAATGCTGGGAAATCCGGCGCCCCCTTCATAACAATACCCCTTCCCCCATGAAAACTTCCTCCATGGAAAGGTCCTCCCCTTAGCCCCAACAACCCCCCCCCCCTACTACCAGAAAAATCCTCCCTCCCCCCGAAAACGTCTGTATACTTTCCAATAGCCAATACTATATGTAAACATTGGGCAATGTTCATAACTTGCAACCCTTCCCCCGGGAACTGTGGGGGATTAAGTCATTCTCAAAGACATAGTTATTATATTTTTTTACCATGCTGAACAAAATGCTATCCCAAATTTTTAATCGGGTGACTTTGGGGAAAAATGAGCGTGGGAGGGGGCCTAGTTGCCTTCCATTTTCTTGGTAACTTAAAAAGGGCACTAGAACTTTTGATTTCCGTTTGAATGGGCCCTCCCGCGATATTCTAGGACCACTGGGTTAATACGATCACCCCCTGGGAAAAAACAAAAATCTAACAAATAAACACTATCCGTAATCTTTCTTCTGGCAAAAAATACAAAATTCCACATTTTTGCAGATAAGAGCTTGAAACCTCTACAGTAGGGTTCTCTGATGCGCTGAATCTGATGGTGAGATTTTCAAGAAGTCATTTATGACTTTTAGGGAGTGTTTCCTCCCCTTTTTCGAAAATTAGGCAAATTTTCTCAGGCACGTAACTATGGTTTGAAATCATAGATTTGAACTTATTGATTTGAAATCAACATAAATTCCGATTTTTTTGATGTATCTATCGTTATCAAAATTCAGTTTTTTTTTAGAGTTTTGGTTACTATTGAGCCGGGTCGCTCCTTACTTACAGTTTGTTACCACGAACTGTTTGATGGCTCTTTATTTTTTTCAAAAAACTGCTTTTTCTGAAGTATTTTTTTATCAATCTTAAACTCA
The DNA here is from genome assembly GCA_027921565.1 of Artemia sinica. Classification (NCBI taxonomy): domain Eukaryota; kingdom Metazoa; phylum Arthropoda; class Branchiopoda; order Anostraca; family Artemiidae; genus Artemia; species Artemia sinica. The sequence goes on from CM051276.1 coordinate 7,050,168, forward strand.
TTCTCATGTCCTACATTATATAATGGTAGGCTATAAACTCCGCTTTTTTTTTAGATAATCAGGAATTTCGAAACTTTCATTGTTATAAAATTAAATCCAGCCACAATATGTTACATGTTTTTTACGATATCAATAATTTCTTCAACGCTTGTTAACTTAAAATAAGTTGAGGTATCATTTGTCTAACGGAGAAAATCTTTAAATATCTTATCATCCTACTACGTAGTAAAACTTGACTTTATTCTTTCTCGGATTTTCGAAAAATACTCACATTTTATTAGTTATAGACAGCATCGGGTACGCTAGTAAAAAATGACCAGAAATTAAAAAAAGAACAACAAGTTTCATCAACTGAAAGTAAAGAGTGTCATTGGACTTACATCTAAGAGAAATTGTCCATGTCCCTTCCTCGACCACGCACTCTTTATGCTAAAGTTCGACTTTTAGTCCAAGATCTTTTAGAAACAACAGGTCAAACACAGAGGCCTTTGAATAGGAATAAAAAAGTAATTTTAAAGCTCTATTATGCTCTAGCGTATTACAAGGAAAACTATGAAAATTTGAAAGTGTTACTTCTTTTGATTCATCAGTGAAATGATGCAAATAACAATAACAATCTAAGCCATAGGGGGAAGAGGTGTACGCAGCACCACCCTTGATTGTGGTAGTTTTTGTTCGTTTGAAATATGACGTAGTATATGACTATTTCTATTTGGTTTAGTTTTCATCTTGCTCTTTACTTTTCTTTGAAATAGTTGTTTGCAAAATTTTTTCTTTGTGTTAACTGCTATTCAAAACCAATTGGTTGTCCATACTTTTTTTTAATCGATAGTGCGTGAAGACGATTTTGGTTACGAAATATACGAAATATCACTTTTCGAATTATTTTCTGTGCTTTAAATATAGTGAGAAAGTAACGTTTAGCTGAAAAGAAATAAACTTAAAATATTTAAAATTCATAAAAAAAGAATAAGAGCAAACCGATGAGATCAAAAGATTTTTGTGATTTTCTGTAGATGGTTTCTACATAAAATAAATCAGATTCGGAAAATAGATCCGATCTCTAAAATACCATATAAAATATCTCGATCTCATAAAATACCACGATCTCATAAAATACCACATGAAATACCACGATCTCATAAAATACCACATAAAATACCACGATCTCATATAATACCACATAAAATACCACGATCTCATAAAATAACACATAAAATACCACCATATCATAAAATACCACATAAAATACCACGATATCATAAAATATCACGAAGATACCACATAGCAGTCTTCTCTTAAATGGTCACAATAATCATTATGTACAAAAAAGGTCATATAATAGCCACTGAATTGGTACTCAACTCCTAAGTACCGTATAGGAAATTGTTCCATTCTTATGCATTTTTGGGGGAAGGTAGTTGGTTGAAACTTCCGGTTTACTTGTTTAATTTATATCAAATAAAAGGAAGTGAGACAGAGCTTCTATTCAATATAATGAGGCATAAAATTTATAAATTTGGATATAAGCCACATTAACGACATTAATTTGTTATATTACGTGAAAAAAATTAACGAATTGCGATGTCCATTATGGGCAAGGCCATAATCCAGGGGAGAGGGCTAGGAAGTTTGACCCCCCACCCCCCCTCCAAGGCGTTTGTCCGACTATTAAAAACGTAACAAAAATGAATATGAACAAATTTTAATGCGTTTTTTAAAGTTTATGTGTAATCCCCCCCCTAAAAAAAACTTGGATACAACACTGATTATAGGTAATTGAATAACAAAAATCATATTACCTCACAACACTTTTTGACGCAGGGCCTATCGCTGCATACGTCTTTGTAGCACAAGCGTATCACAGTGCTTCCACTTTCATCCACATTCGTGCAATACTCTTGAGGGCCCCAAGCTTTTCCCGAAAATGCAATTTCACCCCCGAACCTTAAATATCCATCATCATGTGATAACGCAAACGGACTTTCCTCGCCATAAGAGAGGTGATAAAGCTCATCTTTGCACGGAGATAGCTTAACTTTTGAGTCAAAACTATCATCATATAAACCTAAAAATGTGTCTTCACCCGTCATATCAGTCCCTTGAATAACAACAGGTAAAATTATATCAGTATTTAAATGCGATTTCTCACATTCATCAGTGTTTGTGTTCAAGACATAGCCAGTGTTGCAACATTTTTGTAATTTTAGTAATTTTTTACACTTACTGATGCGCCAGTTTCCTTCATAGTAGCCAAGACAGGAATCTTTTGAAACTGGAAATGAAATAGTTTCATGGTCTGTAAATTCTAGAATATTATTTGGGCTGGACAAGAACCTCCCTGACCAACATTCAGTTACAGGCACAAGCGATTGCACTTCAATACCTCTCAAGTAAACTGTTGGATAGGAAATGGCTACTTTTGCTTTTGTGCATTCATACCAAAAGTCTTCTTGAGAAAAAACTTCCCCTTCCTTGCAGCATGTTTTTAAATATTCACAAAAAATTAAATCGTTGAAGCAGTATAATATTAACCATTTCCAAATCATGTTTGAACACTAAGATAATTGTGTGGAAACCATTAACTAATTTTCTGAGATGGCGAAAACGGATGTGGTTTCCAACAAGATAAAATTTGAGATCTCTTCTGGAAGGAGACACATAAGATTTTTAGATTATGAAACCAAGGCCGTACCCAGGATTTTTTTCGGAGGGGGTTTGTACTAAAAAAAATCGGGGGGGGGGGGAGTTATATAAAAAAAACTAAAAAAACACATAAAATTTATTTAGATCCATTTTTGTTACGTCTTTACGAGTCAGACAAACATTTCGGGGGGATGGGGGGTTCAAACCGGGTAACCCCCCTCTGGATACGGCCCTGGATAGAACCATTAGAAAATATCCTTTATACGAATAACAGAAAGTTAACTAATAGTGAAGTGTTTCTTTCATTAAAAATACAAAATCTATCTTTGAATAAATCAAAAGTTTTTTAAATTATTAATTAAAAAAAAAGCTTTCAGAAAAAGAAGTTTTTCTAAAAAAAGTAAAGGCCATTAAACTTAAGATCAGCAGAAATAAATTCCTGTAATAATTCAATGTCAAAATGACCAAGAATTGCTATTAACCAGCTCCGTAATAGCTCTGTCATGGTCTCAACGTTGATGTGTTTTTTATAACGTTATTAAGAATATAACTTGCATCAATTTGATTTTGTATAACAGGTTAAGAAAACCGATAAAGGGCAGAGCTCCTTACTTTCTTTCTTTGGCTAAGAACCACATAAAAAAAGCAACGGAAAGTGAAATAAGAAGAAGGTATTGAAAAGGGATTTGATTCTCATCACAAAAACAACAAAAAACAAGTGAAGACAATCTTAACAGTGAAAGCAGCTCAACTTTCACCAAATATATTAACAAATTATTTGAAAAAAACTACGTTTTCTAAAGAGTTAAAGAGGCTGAGTTACAAGGTCGAACCTTAAAACGTACAGGGATTAGGAGGCACAGTTGGGGGGCTGCCGCCCCCCAAACCCCCCCTTTCGCAGCCTTTAAATAAAAAAAAAGTTTTTTAGACTGAAAGTAAGGAGCGACATTAAATCTTAAAACGAACAGAAATTATTCCGTATATGAAAGAGGCTGTGCCCTCCTCAACGCCTCGCTCTTTACGCTAAAGTTTTTATTGTTTAAAAAAAGAGTTGTGAGAAAGTCAAACTTTAGCGTAAAGAGCGAGGCGTTGAGGAGGGCACAGCCTCTTTCATATACGGAATAATTTCTGTTCGTTTTAAGATTTAATGTCGCTCCTTACTTTCAGTTTAAAAAACTTTTTTTTTATTTAAAGGCTGCGAAAGCGGGGGGTTTGGGGGGCGGCAGCCCCCCAACTGTGCCTCCTAATCCCTGTACGTTTTAAGGTTCGACCTTGTAACTCAGCCTCTTTAACTCTTTAGAAAACGTAGTTTTTTTCAAATAATTTCTGCACGTTTTTGTACAGTTTATTACTTATTATTGCTCCTTGTAACTCAGCCTCTTTAACTCTTTAGAAAACGTAATTTTTTTCAAATAATTTAAAAAAGAAACTGGGTTTCTTTTTAAAGTTTGAATTCAGTATTAAAAAAATTGCTCTGATGGTGAATCGAACCCGGGTTTTCCGCCTGAAAGTCTGGAGTGTAACCGCTAGACTATACAGACACAACAGTAATTGTTTTTTAGTATATGGAAGCTATTTTCGACGCAAGCAAATTCCCAAAAAACTTGATATTTGGTTTTTGGAAAACAGGGAAGGAGTGATCAGATTGAGCTGAAATTTCGAGGATTATCTTCCAGGCCCTAGGAAAGATTATCCTCCAAATTTCAGCCCGATCAGACAACGTTAAAGGGGGGTTGTGGTCGGAAAAATTAACATGGGCTAATATAGGAAAACAAGGTTTTTCGTAAATGTAAATTCGGGGGATAATTTTTTCGGTCTGAAAATATCAAAAGGCCCTAACAGGTCGAATTCTGCTTCGAATGAGTCCTCATTCAACCGGATCCGTTGCCAACTGTGGCCTGTAGGCGTGGCTAAGAAAAAAAAAGAAATGAATTTTAAGTGGCTATATTTGGTTTTTTGAAAACAGGGAAGGAGTGATCGGATTGAGCTGAAATTTCGAGGATAAGCTCCCGGGCCCTAGGAAAGCTTAACTTCTAAATTTCAGCCCAATCGGACAACGTTAAAGGGGGGCTGTGGTGGGAGGGTCCAAACTTCCGGCCCAGTTTACCCCATGAAGATAAAGTCGGAGGAGGATGAAATTTTGCAAGTTTCTTAGTTTGAGCTTGGGCTACAAAATGCGATTACCGCCGTCTCTCTGCGACCTCTAGGACCTGAAATCGCTTAACATTGTGGTGGGTCGCCTCTTTATAGAGGCACAACTGTGCCTCCTTGACGTGATCCAATTAATGATTCGGCCTCAGCTTTGGCTCATATTTGTGATGGCTCCTTTCAATAAAGAGACTTGATTTTCCCTTCGACAAACGGGAGAAAATTTGGAACAGAATCATCAGAATTTTCAGACATCTTTAAAACACGTTTAGTGCTTCTCACAAATTTGCAAGCACTCCTGTCCTCACAGGTGGTCTTAGGGGAGGGGGTACTTGCCCCGGGCACAGAAATCTTAAGGGCGCAAACTTCAAATAAATAATATAAAATTTATAATCATTTTGTAATTTTTGAAATTATATTTTAATTAAAAGAAAATAGAGGACGTAGTTGGCAGTAAATATAAGCAAATCGAAACCAAAATGTTTTTTCCCATATAAAGCAAGTTAATTAAGTAAATTTTGTTAATTAGTGAAGAAAATTTTAATAAATGTTAATTTTATTAAAATTTGGCCCTGTCAAGATTTTGCCCTGGGTGTAAGAGAGGCCAAAACCTCCACTGCTTTCCCCTGAAGGATATCTCATGCCGCTTGATACTCCAGATGTGAACCCCTCCCCCCCCCCTAATATAAATTCTGAAGCTACGCTTCTGATTACGGATAAAAAAACAGCAATGAAACAACAGGGAATTTACCGACGTCAGCGAAAATTGCTCAGACCTTCAAAATATTTTGGGCTTTATTCCAAGAGCCGTTTAAAGCAAAATACGTGTATAAACTTAAATAAAACTTAAAATAAAAGGAGAACTCTAAAACTGAATTGAACTTTCAGCAGAGGGGGATCTTTCTGGGGGGGGGTATTTTCACGGGGGAGTATTTTCTGCAGAGGGTATATTCCACGAAGGTGCATTTCCTGGGGGGATTTCCTGCTGGGGTATTTTCCACCGGGGTGTATTTTAAGGAGGTAATTTTCCACGGGAGGGGGAGGGCCTGAGGGTAAATGAGGCTCTCACTGTAAATCACCTCAAAATTCGTTGAAACTTTGAACTTTCTTCTCGCCAAAAAATTATCTTTCAAAGTCTTTGGGGGAAAGGGATCTACGTTTTCCATAGTTTCTTGTCGAAGCTTTGATACTGCTGTAGATTATTAATTTATTTTGCAGTATCTTATTTATTGTATGTAATTCATACATTATTATTCGTGGTTTTTTCCTTTTACTCCAAAATACAAAGTGACTTAAGAAGCAAACATTTGATGCATAAATGTACACTCAGATGTCGACTCAGCAGGGTGCACCGGTTTGTGGACACGTCCCTTGAGTTACAGACCTTCTCCCAGTGATGGGTTAAATTGCATAGTGAAGCAGAACACCATCGTGGGAAGTTACTCTTTAGGTGGACAACTTCCAAAGGAGTGGATGATTCAGAAAAGAACAACGGCCTCTGCAAATTGAATTGGGTATGCAGTGGTTTGTTCCGGCAAATTACTCAAAGGTTAGTGTCCCTTCCCGCAGAGCTCGAGAGTGATAAGTTCCATAAGGAGCCGACTCCTATCTCTTTTTAGGGTCACCACCACCTTCAATAACCATAAGGTTGAGGTATGTGACCGCTCCTTATCCTATGATGCAAAGTCTGTCTAAGGAGTTCTTCTGTCCGCTGCTCGGGCTAACTACCTACACAGCTGGCAATTACCCAGTTTTCAAACCAAAAGAGCCTCGGATTGGACTTCCTTCACGTAGACGACTAAATGGGTGCCCCAAGACTGTTCTTACGGATAAGTTTATTGTGGCCTACTGTAAGGTACAGTAGGTACAGTCTACGATCCAGAATGAATCATCTTCAGCATTTGATGAATGAGGTCTCTCCCTCTGTCATTGTGTTTTTGATATCAACCTAAATTCTAACATCATTGACAGTGACGTCAATATTCCTCGATACACAATGCTAAGACTGGATCGACAAAATCAAAACAGCTCGAGTTTTGGTTGATATGGATTTACCGTTTAAAAAAAAAAAAATAATGTCCCCTTTATGCATCTTCATATTCCTAGCGAAAAAGAGGTCCTGTGGGTGAAGGTAAACCTACCAAACAAATCCTCTGTTATTGGTACAGTGTATAACCCACCAAAGGTGAAAATCACAGGGCATCTGGAAGACTCGTAATTTCTGACAAAAAATGCCAAGATAAGGGATAGTCATCCAAGAAAGTTTGAACATCCATAATTGTCCCTGGCTGAAAAGCCATACAACGGATGTGGAAGACTAGGCTCTGTTAGACGTAAGCCTTTCTTATGATCTAGACCAGCTTGTTAAGTTTGACACCTACATTGTCCCTCATGGATCATCCCGGGCTGATCTTTTCTTGACTGATCATTCAGATTCGTTTATTGTCGTAAGCTATCCATTTGTCAGCGACCATATGACAGTCACTACTTGTGAAATTCTGAAAATAACTCCACCTGTAAAGCACGAGCGGATCATCAAGCAGCATCATCGAGCTGAGTCGGATAAACTGTGAAACTGGTTATCGGCAATACCACGGAGTAAATATACAAAAGAGGACCCAGTTAAAACAGTACCACTCTGCGAAAAAGCGATTACAGAATCTATTTAGTTATGTGTCTCATCAAAGACAATTCAAGTTTCTTCTCGAGAAAAGCTATGATTCAATACTGCTTGTAGAAACGCAGCTAGGGACAGAAAAAAGGCCCTTAAGAAATGACGCTTGACAAATCGAACGAGGATTGGGATGCTTTTATTCCAGCTCAGAGAGAGTCTATTAAAGTCAAAGGCCAAGCTAGAACTGATAACAAACGTAAATTTGAAGAAAAGCTAAAAAGTGTCCTTGCGGAGCAATGGTGGAAGTAAGTCTTAAGACTAACCTGAATAAAGTCTGTCCCCTGGCATAAGATCGATTGAATCAGAGGTCTACCATTTCTGCCTTATGTGCCTCTAGAAGACCTAATGCTTAATTAAAAAAAAAAGTATCAGAGTAACTGTGTTGCACTATTCAACGTTGTTAAAGAACAATCTATTTGAACACAATAGGGGGATTAATATAAATATACCATTGTGGTATATGTCAGACCCCCTCCCCACAAATATTAAGATATTTTTGATTATTTGTAATCTTATATATTCCAAATAGTTTGCTTTGCTTAACTTTTTGCGTTTTTTTTTGTTAAAAAAAGACCTTTATGTTTCGGTTTCCTAGAAACTGTGCCTATAAAAGTTGATAGATAGAAAGTGAAACATGGTGAGAGGTTGACATAACTTGGAGTGTACAAGCTTTTTTCATTGTTTTAAAAAAATAGAGTTTGTGAGAAAGAGTCAAACTTTAGCGTAAAGAGCAAGGCGTTGAGGAGGGGACAGCCCCTTTCATATACGGAATAATTTCTGTTCGTTTTAAGTTTTCATGTCGCTCCTTACTTTCAGTTAAAAAAACTTGTTTTTTTATTTTATTTCTGAATATTTTTGAATTAATGCAGGTTTTGATTTTGGCTCAGCATACATGAATAATTAAAAAGAAATTTGCATATTAATTTTACTTTTTTTGGCTAAATGGCTTTCTCGAAAGTCGTTTAATTTGTTTACGAACGTTTTAATTAGTAATAAATATATGTTACTTACGAATTAACTTACGTAACGAATTTCTATATTCGTATATTTTTATTACGTATATTAGGGGGTTCGCCCCCTAGTCACTACCTCGCCCTTTACGCTAAAGTTCGAATTTTTTGCGAATTTTTTAAGAATGACCCCTTAATCATAAAGGCCGTTAATTAGAATAAATAACTCTTATGAAAGTACTAAAAAAAACTTTAGCTTAAAGAGCGAGGTATTGACTAGGGCGCGAACCTAATCATATTCGTAATAGTGTCTGTTCGTTTTAAGTTTCGATGTTGAAAAGTTTTTCAGTTGAAAACTTGTTTTTTTTATTTAATTTCTGATCGTTTTTTTAAATAATGCTGGAAAATCCGGTGCCCCCTTCATAACAATGTCCTTTCTCCCTTCCACCTTGAAACTTTTTTATTGTTTTAAAAAATAGAGTTTGTGAGAAAGAGTCAAATTTTAGCGTAAAGAGCGAGGCCTTGAGGAGGGGAAAGCCCCTTTCATACACGGAATAATTTCTGTTCGTTTTAAGTTTTCATGTCGCTCCTTACTTTCAGTTAAAAAAACTTGTTTTTTTATTTTATTTCTGAATATTTTTGAATTAATGCAGGTTTTGATTTTGGCTCACCATACATGAATAATTAAGAAGAAATTTGCATATTATTTTTTTTTTTTGGCTAAATGGCTTTCTCGAAAGTTGTTTAATTTGTTTACGAACGTTTTAATTAGTAATAAATATACGTAACTTACGAATTAACTTACGTAGAAAACTTCTATATTCGTATATTTTTATTACGTATATTAGGGGGTTCGCCCCCTAGTCAATACCTTGCCCTTTACGCTAAAGTTTGAATTTTTTACGAATTCTTTAAGAATGACCCCTTAATCATAAAGGCCGTTAATTAGAATAAATAACTCTTATGAAAGTACTAAAAAAACTTTAGCGTAAAGAGCGAAGTATTGACAAGGGCGCGAACCCAATCATATACGTAATAGTGTCTGCTCATTTTAAGTTTTTATGTTGAAAAGTTTTCAGTTGAAAAGTTTTTCAGTTGAAAACTTGTTTTTTTTTATTTAATTTCTGATCGTTTTTTTTTAAGTAATGCTGGAAAATCCGGTGCCCCCTTCATAACAATGTCCTTTCTCCCTTCCCCCATGAAAACTTCCTCCATGGAAAGGTCCTCCCACGTACTCCCCCCCCACTAGCAGAAAAAACCCTGAAAACGTCTGTATATTTCCCAATAACGAATACTATATGTAAACATTAGGCAAACTTCATAACTTGCTGCCCTTCCCCCGGGAAACTGTGGGGGATTATTCATCCTCAAAGACATAGTTATTATATTCTCCGACCATTCTGAACAAAATGGCTATCTCAAAATTTTAATCGGGTGACTTTGGGAAAAAATGAGCGTGGGAGGGGGCCTAGTTGCCCTCTGTTTCTTTGGTCACTTAACAAGGGCACTAGAACTTTTAATTTCCGTTCCAATGAGCTCTCTCGCGATTTTCTAGGACCACTGGGTCGATACGATCACCCCTGGAAAAAAAATAAATAAACACGCATCCGTAATCTTTCTTCTTGCAAAAAATACAGAATTCCACATTTTTGAAGATAGGAGCTTCAAACATCAGGGTTCTCTGATATGCTGAATCTAATGGAGTGATTTTCATTAAGGTTTTATGACTTTTAGGGAGTATTTTACCCTTTTTTTGAAAATAAGGCAAATTTTCTCAGGCGCGTAACTTTTGATGAGTACATTTAAGCTTGATGAAACTTATACATTTGAAATCAGCATAAATACTTGATTCTTTTGATGTATGTACTGGTATCAAAATTCCGTTTTTTAGAGTTTCGGTTACTATTGAGCCGGGTCGCTTCTTACTCAAAGTTCATGTTTTGTATAAAACCTTATATGTTAACAATGGATAACCTATAGAACTTATTGCCCCTTCCCTAGGGACTTTGGAGGTTATGTCAAATCGAGAGTTATTTGACCTTTGGACTATTTTGAACAAAATAGGTATCTTAAAATATGGTTTGACGTCTTTGGTGAAAAAAGGGCATGAAAGAAGGGAGGATTGGTTGCCCTTTGACCACTCTTGACTCTTAAAATGGGTACTCGTAATAAAACATACTATATTGAAGCCTTGTGGTGTTTTACTATAGGCAATGCTAGAGCTTTACCTCTGACAGGGACTTTCTTCAAATCCTAATTCCAAAGGCCGTTAGACTTCAATTTATTATATTTTTCCAAAAAGCCACTACACCTGGAAAGTGTGGTGGTATAAACGGGGCGAGGGGCTCACATTTGACTGGCAATCAAAATTTCTAGCGTCAATTTTGAAAGAAAAAGTGATAAGAAGGCAACCAGTCTTCCTTCCACTTCTCTTTTCCCCAAAGACCTCCGATCAAAAGCTTGATGTAGAATTTTGTGCGACTATATCTTTCTGCATGGCATAGCCCCTGGGGCAGCGGCTTTAAGCAGTGCTAATCGCTTATTGTTTGTGATTGAAAAAAGAGGGATTATTTGATTCCTGGTCTCCAAAAGGGCTTAGGGCAGTAAGTTGAAAATCCCGAGCATATTTGTGGGGACGAGGAACAAAATTAAAATACACTATATGCAGCATTGTTTCAAAAAGCCGTTATTAGGACTATCTGAGGAACGGCTGAGTTTGAACTTAAATTTTCAGGGCATGTTGAAGAGTTATCAAGTATTTCAAGTCCCATTTGCTCCCTTCCTTACCTGTAAAAATTTTATAAAGCTGTTTCGTTCAAAATTAAAAAAAACTAACAATTACGTCACTGGAGATGCCATGCCTCTAACAACCCCTGGGTCAAGTAATGTAAACTCTGCAATTTTCCTATTTGCCGCGAATACTTAGGACTGCTTTCAGGAAACGTTGAAGGGGAGACTGAATAAAAACAAATCATAGAATTTGCAGGCTGGATGCCAAAAGGGATCATTAGCAATATCTTTGGGACAGCTGAAGGCATTAAGCTGAGACTTTCAGGTAATGTTCAGGAGTATGTTCAAAAGGTGTTTGTGGGCAGCCAGCTCCTTCCAATTCGCCCAATTTATAGACCCCCTCCCCAAAACCGACCAAAATTATAAGAAAATATTTGATGATATCAGTTCACAGGTCTTTATTGACTATACTACTGGCCTGTCCCATTAAAATTTGTCAGCTCAAGGCTTCTAACGATTCATTTAAGCAATTTAAGCGGTTCATTAACACAGGCGTTGATTTTTTTATTCTCTGCCCTCAGCTGGGAGTGGTATGCATTGTTCGGGGCAAATCATCCTATGCCTCCCGTTTTTCCCCCAGAATTCCCAACTCCGGTTCGGAGCTGAGTTAACTCTCGCTGACCTTAGAGCTATAGCACTTAGAGCTATAGCACTTAGAGCTATAGCACTTAGAGCTATAGCACTTAGAGCTATAGCACTTATCCTGATGATCAGCACCTGATGACCCCACACCTGATGATCAGCACTATCGTGAATTTGTTTCACGCTACACAAATTTAGATTAGAAAATAAGAAAATTTTAAGACTAAGAAGAGCAAAAGCATGTGTATTACAGTTTTCCATAGATATTTGGAAGACTTAAACCTGAAGAAACTTCATTCATATATAAAACAATAATATTTATAAACAATTTAATAAATAAAATTTTTAAAACAGAACACTAAATATTGTAGAGTAGTATACACTAAGTAATGTTAAGTATACTTTATTGTTCACTTGCAAAAACCTTCGCAATGAACAAGCTTATTTAGTATTTCTCAAAACGGAAAATCTTTGAAAATAAAATAAATAAAAAACTTGGATTGAGAGTCCAACATGTCCAAAACACGTTCTTCAGTAGATTCCTGTAAGTTTCTTCTCTATTCAATCTATCTGCCACTGCTGCCACCAGGGCAGCCCCTCTGCCACCATCATCTTCAGAGAGTACCAGTTGAAACTGCAAATATAAAATTTAGTTGAAGACATTCCAGTTTCAGAATAATTCATAATAATTGTTGGCAAATGTTGGCAATTGTTGGCAAAATGTTTCAGAATAATTGTTGGCAATTGCGGTATTCCTCATTTGTTATATGATTTTCATGCTTAATTCACGTTACCAATTACAAACTTTTCAAAAAAAAGAGTAAAAGACTTAAATGACCCACGATGAAGAGACCTTTCTTAAAACACAACTTCAACGGCCTGTAAGATTAAAATTCACACAAGCTCATCATAATGATTATATAGGTTTTTTGA